>VXBB01015799.1:0-53734 GCA_013399915.1 Illadopsis cleaveri | reverse complement strand
CAGTGGGGGGGGGGGAGAGGCCTGGAAAGATGCAGGCTGCTGGCTGCTGCTCTGAGGGGCTCTGCTGGGGGACACTTCAGCTCCTGCACCACGGGTACACAGCCAGCACACACTGCTCTGACCTGGAAAAGTGCAGGGAGGAATGCTGATGGCCACACAGACACATGAAGTGTGAGAACGGCTGCTTCACGTGCATGGTTTTGACTTTTAAAGCATCGATTTTTCCTTCCTTGTTTAGTGTCCTGGTTCTGTGTGACCTCCACAATCAAACACACACGGTATGCCCCAACAAGAAGCCACTCTGGACATGATCAAATTGAGATCAAGCCACAGTACTCTCTATCTCAGGAGGGATGAATACAGTCTTCTGGATGGTCCAGCATAAACGAATGTACCTATAGCCCAAATTTCACCTTGTGATTGAACAGCAAGGGCTTTGGTTTTTCTGCAATGACAATTCACTTTCCCCATCAATGACCTTCACCTGCATCTAGCTTCAATATGTACTTACCAAGTACTTGCCCGTTTTAATCCACGTGTTTTGTTCCTTTCTACTGCTGTTATTTGATTCTTTTTGAAGAGAAGCTCCTTGGGAGCTGGAGCTGATTAACTTACAAAAGAGCCAAATACATCTCCTATATTCTGAAGGAGCAAATAGGAATGGGGCTTACGGGCTCCACATTCAGACTGGAAGAGGATCATTACTTAACTATTCATTCCTGGATCCTTGAAGAACAAGTGAAGCCAGCTTAATGCTGTATTGTTCATTCCTAGTGCCCATCAAGAGAAAGCATGCTCCCAATTCACTGCCACAAGGAAAGACAACAGTATTGCTGTGCCATAAGCACTTCTGATTGTTTGGGGGCTGCAGAGAGGACCTTAGGGTATTCCAGTGATGATGAGCACGGTGGGGAAGAAGCTGGAGTTATTGTCTTGATGATGATGATAGGAAATAGGACACACAAATCCACATGAAACAAGCCCTTATATGCCTTGCTGCTCACAGAAGAATACATTTAATATCACAGAAAAGAGTCCCCTGTGAGGAACAAAACACCTAGCGTGGGGTTGCCTTGAAGCAAATAAGCTTAGCAAATTCATTTCTTAGAACCAGCCCCACACATTGTCAGTTTCTGGAGACCATGGAGAAACCCAAGTTTTTACAGATAAATAGGTCCTAAAGAAGTCCCTTTTGGGATTTGTTTCAGGACAGGTCTTTCATCTTCTTTTCTATAAAGTTTAAACCACTACATTGGTTGAGCCAGAAAGAAACTAAGGAAGGATCAGAAGTAAAATGGGAGAAAAAAGAAAAGCATGGGTGACTTAGGACAGAGACTGACATAGCACACCACACTATCACGCTATCACAGCTGGCCAGCAGCCATCCCAGCTGTTCATCAAGCCCACTGAGGCTAAAAGGCTCCAAAAAATTTACTTCAGATCTTCTCCAATATTCACCCTTCGACTAAGCATTGGTTTCTGAACTTGGATGAGGTGCCAGGAAGGGGCCTGCAAAACCAACTGTGCTGGAGCAAAAAACCTGCACCAATCACTGCAAGCCAAAAGTGAGGGCCAAGGTTTCACATCGGGTGAACTTCCACACCCCATCTGTCTTTCTCCACAGTTCTTTGCCTTCTTCCTTGAAAGGAGAAGATATTTTCACTTGCCTTCTCAGTTTCTTTTTTTCATCATTGCTTTCTTCCTCCTCTCCAGAGTACTTGGTTTGCAACATCAAGAAGTTATAAATACAGCTGTCCCTTTCATATTTCATGCTCTGACACTGGCAGGATGACATCACTGCAGTCTCCAAGACCCTTTGCTGACTGTTCTCTATTCCTCCTTTGAAGTTTAGCCACCTATTCCTCCCTGTCAATGTTCTGCATAACTCCCTCTCCCCAGCAATCCAATCTGTTTGTCTCTCATCCATCTGCCCTGACAATAACAGCACAGCTTTTCCTCTTTTTCTTCCACCCTTTTCAGTCCTCATTCTCCACCACATCCATGGAATAGCACTTCCAGAACATGCTACCAACTTTTCTTCAAATTCTTCTTTAAAGATTCATTTTATCCATCTGAGAATCAAAGACATTTACTTAGCTTTAGTTATATTTCAACTCTATAATTTTATTCCACTGTGCTTCTCATTAATCTCTGAATGACCGTGTTATTTTACCACTGTAATCTCATCCTTCCTTTGCCAACACCTGCCAGCTGCTTCATTTTCACTTTTTACCCTTTAAAAGGCTCACCTTGCACGGCTTGGCTATTACTATAATAAATATTAAAATTAGATTCAAGATGAGCAATGTAGCCACTTCATCTCCCTTGCCCCCTCACGGTATCTCCTGTGCCGACGATAGCGGGTTGATTCCAGAGGCCATCCACCAACAGCCATGATGTATGCAAGGCAGCACTTGTTAAAAGTCCCACTGTAAATAATGCTGATCTTGTTGATATTCACTTGGCATTCATGAATATGATTCTGAGTTAGTGAGGTGCTTTGTGGCCGGGCCATGGAAGCAGTTGTTATAACCAAGGTCACCGGCACAGCTGCAGGAGCCGGCTGCTAAAACTCTTTCCAAAGGTGGTGGGCACCAGGTCTGCTGTGAATGAGCTTAGGCTGGCTGCCCCAGAGGTTATGGCTTGGGTTGAAGTGGTGAATTCATTCAGCTCAGTTTTAGTACCTTGGCTTAGCTCTTCCCACAGCCTAGCTCACACAGCATCCCTGAGAGTGAAATCTCAGCACTGGTTTGCCAGCTATTCCTGTCGACCTGCCACTTTATCCCCTGGACCAGACTGACAAACAGCAGTTCTGGAAGCACACAGCTCATGCAGGCACATGCACAAGGGTGATTTCAAGATGTCAAGCATTTTACTGAGGTCTCTTTTCCAAAATATGAGACCTGGGGTAACCCCCAAAGTACCTGTAAGGACACAGTCCACACAGAATAAAGGACAAGGCTGGACAAAAATGACAAAGCAGAAGAAGAAGCAAAATACCCAAACTATTAAACACAGTCCTCAGAAACAGGTATTGTTCCTCAGTAGGTTAGAAGATTTCGGATTATCTCTCTCTTTCTAATGAAAGCTCAAATAAGTGATTACAGAACAAGTGTTAGAAAATACACAGAACAGACACAGTGTTCCTGAGTGGCAGCTCAGCAAGTAGGAAATACAGCTCTTCAGATGCCATACTGGGAGTGTTTCTCAATGCCACCACTAAGGATAGGAAAGAAATCATTTAAACAATTGTGGGAAAGGGGAGTTAAGGAATATCCTCTTATTATCCCTATTAGAACAAACTAGGTGCAAACTACAAGTCAAAGACTCCAAGGATAGTTTAGGGATCCCAAAGGAGCTTAAGGCGGTGCAAAACCAATAATCCCCTTGGGAAGAAAAAAATTCCAATGCATTAGGGAAGAAATAACATGAAAAAAACATTTGAGGTTCCTAAGGAAGCATGTCCCCTCTGGTGGCACCGAAGTCAATAAGAGAGTTCTCAGCTATACTGATGGACCAATCCCCTGAGGTGTGAAAAAAGTAAAGCATCTCATGGGGCATAGGGAAAAAAAAACGTAAGAGATATTGTTTTTCTTCCTCCTCACATTCTGGCCTTTGTGCACGTTGAAAAAATAAAACGTAAGAAAAAGCTGCAAAGATGTTTTCTGAGACAAAGTAGCAGCACACAAAATGCCTCCCAATAAGAAATATGATAAAGTTACTGAAACTTTTTATGCCGCCACATTAGAAAAAGAGCAAAAGTGCAAAAGCAGAACATCGAAGAATGAGTTTCACCCAAAGAAAAGCTGAACAGCAGGAGCTTTTCTGGAATATTTTAGTTGAGTGTACACATCCATGTCACACCATCACTTCTTACTTAAAAACAGCTGCAGAAGGCTCCTGCTGCGGCCGCTGCCGTTAGCTGAAGCTCTGATCTTCCTGTCTTCATACAAGTCATCAAGTCACATTTCCTGCTGGAATTAAAGTGGCAGCCCCTAGGGACTGTGCAGCTACCCAATCAGAGAGAATCTGAAGCAAGCACCAGGATTTTTTTTGAACTGCTTAAGTTTTTATTTTTTTTTTTTTTTGCAACTCCCAAGTTCTAATAAGAGTTTTTCTGGGCATTTCCCTTTTGAAACAATTAAAAGAAAACACAGACGTTTTAAGACCTGTGCAAAAAAGCTGGGAGCAGGAAAAACCTGTGGGCAATCTCACTGGCATGCCTTGGATACCTACTGCACCCGTAGTAGTTACACACAGATGGTACAGATGGCATATGGATACTATGAGGGGTATTTATAAAACAACAAAAGCTGCAGAAGATCATGACACATGAGCATTTTGGCTCAGAGTAAAAAGAGGAGAGCAACGGGGAAACTGTCCTGGCCAAGTGCTCAAACTACCCGGTGCCAGGTAAGAACAGCTACAGGGACATTGCTAAAGATGCAGAAATGCAGGCAACTGTTTTTTATTCTGTACTTCTACAACACTTAACACAGCAAGAAACAGGTCAATGGAGTGTTCCTAACAGCTATGATAGGTTATGATAAATAAGACTTTGGAGAAGATCACATAGCATTCCATTAAGTAGTCCCTGTAGTTAAAAACAGATATCCATAACTCAAAGAAAGTCTAATGTTACCAGACAACACTCCTTAGCCATCAAACAGGGTAAAAAGCAGTCTCTCTTGTATGTGATTGTTGTTTTTTTTTTTTAAAGTCTGCCATAAATAATATCAAAATCAAGGCAAAGTTGCTCTACTTCAAAACCAAGGATCATAGAAACCTACAAAAGTATTAATCTCTTTTTTTTTTTCCTCAAAGAATGGAAAGCAAATCAAACTAGAGCATGTTAAATTGAGCATTAGAAGGGCTCTCAGCCACTTCCAAAATTACTTGAGAGCACATTATAATTAGCAAAGGTATGTGACAGTTTTATACCCCTCTATGATGCATGATTAAAGCCAGGCAGCCCAGCTCTGCCCAAGTCCTGCGCACCGTCAAAACAGATGTGACAAGAGCTGCAAGCTGCTCCCAGGCAGACTGTGAGAAAGCAGAGGCAGATAACATTTTGGCCATCAAAGATGTAAGACTCGACACAAAACCAATTAAACCTCCAAACCCCTCAGAGAGGTAGGCAAAGTGAGGTTTTATGAAGCATCCCGTGCTCGAGCTGCAGTGCCCCAGCCCAAGAACAAGCTCCTGCCTTTCTCTCTGAGGGAACAAAAGTTTACAGCCTCGATAGGAACAGCTCACAGCCTCAGCATGAGGATGCAGGGCACAAATGACTGGAGAGGTGCTGCAGTAACGCCACCAGGATGATCTGTGACACTGCTGGTTTTTCTCACCTGAGACAGATACCTCTGATCAGTCTGCAGCAGAGTCCTGGGCCACTGTGAAAAGCCAAGTCTAAACTCTATCCTGCCTCTTATATTTGCATGGCTTTGTGCATCTGAGTACATTTGCACTTGAAAAATCAGTTAGAGGCTCAGCTTCCTACCACTAACTGCAGAAAAACAAGGTACAGAAGGGAAGTTGTGCATCAGCCAAGACCTATGCCTCTTGAACTGGGGGTAGAGGGGGAAAATGGTGTTGCAAGGAAATGTGTAAGGAACATGGAGAATTTTAGTCTTTTGGATTCCACAGTTGGTTTTAAGTGTGAAACAGTGTGGCAAGTTTATTTCTGAGAAGTGTATCCAAGCCACCGCTTTTATTCTTATTTATCTACAGATTTTCACATTTAGACTACATCTGAATGCTTCTTCCTTCATGACATCCCTCTACATGCAGCATCTTTCCCTCTTGTTTCAGGTAGCTTCCCCCATTGCTTCCTCTGCAGTGCTTCAGAGCTCACCTCTCCAACATCCCAGCAGCTTCAGGCAGCTTTCCTGATACATCCCTTAAGCCATTCCCACCTCACTGCTCCTGTTGTGCCCTCTTCCCCATCTCCTCAGCAGAAACTTCTTTCCTCATTATCCCCATGCCCACGAGATAACTCCCTCCTCACAGGAGGCTGCAGAAATGGTGCAGCTGGTTTCTCCTTCAGGCAGCCCAGCAGGACTGTTTGGGTGTTTGGCTGTGTGTTTGTTTGTTTGTTTGTTTGGGTGACAGACAGACAGCTTGCCAGTGTCCAACGATTCACCCGTGATTCATCCCTGAATTTTCTTAGTTAAGAGCTGCAAATGGAGAGGCAATTACACAGTGCAATCACTAAGTGGACACTCTCAGATCTGGAGAGTTTTGGAGAACCTCACAATGTGGAATTTATGAATTTTATCAAAGACAAATCTACCACTGCTGCTACAAGGGCAAGCTGGTTCAGGTGGACAAAACACTTAAGCCACTACTTTCTGATGGCTTTGGTGTGAAGAAATAAACTTACTGCATGTTTACAAGCAGGTATATATTGCTCTGGATACTTTGATGAAAAAGATACACATGACTGCAGACCTTTTACAAACTACCTTCTCATCACAGTTTCATTTGGAGATAGTAAAGGCAGTGCAGTTGCCTGGTTCAGGTCCTGATACCCACTGATGCTGCATGTCTATGCAGCAATGAGAGAGAACTTAATTAAGGAGCATATGTATATATAAATAAACTATATAAATTTTGTTGAACACCATCAGTTAATTAGAAATAGAGCTTTCAGTGCAAGCACCTGTGGTTATGCCCATGCACTGGCCTAAGCCTCTCCACAACAGGGGGATCTTAGGGAGCAGGATTGCTTCCAAGCAACTGCATGTGTTGCCAAGCTGTCTTTGTCCTCACAATTATGCTTTGCTATTAACATGATTCACAAAAGAACAAATAAAACACACTGCAACAAGCCTTTGCTATCACTGGAAACACATTTTGCTGTGTGACCAGCAGTCCTCTGAAGAATGATGCTCTGCAGATGTCTCCATTTGGGAGGCTGCTTTAGTGGACACTAACAAAGTGCCTCTGGAAGTCAAAACTTCAAGAGAACATGTCAAATCACTTTCCAACATCCTGCAGCTGAAGTGATTCCAATACTCCTTTTATTTCTAAGAAAATAATCACAGTTGTCCCTATGTAAAGCGACGGGATCTTTCCTGCAAGCGAGGCGTGTGCAAAGCAGCAAGTATTATGCTATGCAACACACACAAATGTTGAAAACATATGTAATGACTTAATATCATTAATTTGACCAAACAGAGTGCAGAGCATAACAGCAGATGTGAATGTTCACTGTGTGCACTGGTGCTACAGCAGAGCATCAAACACGGTTTTGCGCGGCATCTGAACAAAGGAGTCTGTACAATTAAAAGCCTACAACTCAACCCAAGAGAACTGGAATTCCCTTCCACTCGGTGAAGCATCTGGCCTGATTGCTGGTGGCTGCTGATCAGTGCCATGTCATCACTCCAAAGCCGTGAAACATCCCCATCACCGTGTTAATTAGCTCCCCTTGCAAAGTGCTTAAGCCACAGAGCGAGGTTACTCACGTGATGTCTCTGCGCTGATAACAACCTTGAAGAAGGCAAGCGATCAGGTCGCTGATAAACTCCACATCGTCCCCGTGAAGAGCAGCTTCCAGTTCGTGTTGAGCAGAAAGGAGAGAAGAAAAAAAAAATCAAAAAAATCCAACCATTAAAACAACTCCTTAGAATTTCCTGCTAGCTCATCAGGACCAAAAAGACCCAAACAGGCTCATGTATGTGTACAGCAGCAAAACACACGTGGGGTAAAGTGACCTTCCTCATCATTAAAAATGCTGCTTCTACTACCTCTTCATTGCAAGAGTTTATGGGAAGACCTTGAAAGGCTTTTACTGAATGTCACTCTCCAGCCAGAAGACTAATGCTTTTGTCTGGACGCAGAAAAATAGGGTTCAGTGAGGTTGAGATCCACTACAGCCTAATAAGAAAGGCAGGATTTCTCCCATGTTCACCTGATGGACAGGAATCAACAGTTTCATTTTCCTGCTTTACCTCCACTCACTAAGGCTAGTGAGCTCAATTTAAAAGATGTGCTCAGAAAGTAGGGCACTAAAAGCCACTTACAACCCAGAAGGAGCAGTTTCAGATGGATTGCCAGAAATGGCTGAAAGCTAGCAAGCAAAATGCCTCAAAGGAAAGCAGGCATTTTGATTATTTAACTTATTTCCCATTGGGCTCCTTTTTTTTCCCAACTCCAGTAAGAGAGAAAGGATGGAGGGATGTCAGACTTCGTGATCCAAAATCTCAACCTGCCTGAGAGTATTACAGCTTATTTCAGCACAGTGGAGTTCCCAAAGATATGATGCAGAAATTAATCCACAAAAAGGATAAACTCCTGAAATTTAGTTATTATGAATTTTGCACATATTGTGAGAAATATTTTTTTTCAGCTAGCAGTTTCAAGCTTTGTTTTCCAAATATTATTTGGTTAATTATGGTTTTATTTGTATGCCAGGAAATTATTCACAGTAAGAAAAATCCACTTTCTATAAGACTTATCATCACTACCATACAGCATTTAACAAGATTTAATATGGATAAACAATATAGGCATAAGAAGCTATTCTTTTTGAGTTTCAGAGTAAATAATGGATCGAATACAAATTCCTACTTGAATGTTACTCAACAGACTGTTACACAAATAGCTAAGCTAATGGCTACAGAATAAAGGTTAATGGCCAGAGAATAAAGGATAAATGTTTTGGCACTTACCCAATAAAGAAGAGAAAGTGCTTTTTTTATTAGACCGCAGTAACTGCAGTAATAAAATTATTGATAACAGATTGCAGCTTAAACGCCGCTTGTAGTTTTTTACTGGAAATCTATTAATGGCATATTTTCATTACCAACACTGCTCTTATTTACCTCTTGTGCAACACCCAAAGTGCTTCAGCAGCAGAAGCCTGACACCTGCCCTGTGAAGAATGCACCAAACACATCTATTACACGTGGAAACTGGAGGTAAGGAAAGGCCAGCGTGCAGCCAAAGCCTGATGTAGTTAGTATCCCTGCCACAGAGCTAGGGAAGGTCCCAGGAATCTCTGTTCCCTGCCTCTAGATGAGCACCTGCTTAATGGCAAGTTAACACAAAAACTGCAGTTGCTGCTTGCCATGTCTTGGACAGAGTGGCATTAATGCTGTATAAATAGTAATCACGCTATATAAATAGTAATTACCGAGGGAATTCACTTAGAATCATGGAATGTCCTGAGCTGGAAGGGACCCACAAGGACTGAGTCCAGCTCCTGGCCCTGGCCCTACTTACCACTTGATAAGTGGCTAGCAGTTTAGAGGTGTTGACTTACTTTATTTGTAAAGTATTTGAGTGGACATATGCCTTCTATAAATATCCCCGGGGGAGAGGGGAGCAGGGAGGACCTAGAGCATGTGAAATGCTAAACCATCCCAGGTGTGTTACCACATTACCACAATAAACCTGCAGCTTGTGAAAAATGACATGTTAGAACCCAGAATGATGGGCAGGGGGGAAAGTAAGTCTCCAGGATGCCTCCCTGCATTCAGCCTCCCCCTCATCCACATAGACTTGTTCATTAAAGCTGTCAGTCAGCAGTCTGCCCCTGCTAGGATGTGACAGCCTTTTGTATGAGGGAATATTTAAACTGCTTCCCGTGAGCCTTTTCAGCCTGCTGTTTGACTAACACTCTTTAAGCAGTGGCCACAACTGCCTCAGATAGCCCCTATCTGCAGCCATTGTTTTCCAGAGTGACCTTTTACATTTTTGGAGTTGGTGGGTCACCCCAGGAGCAGGGGGACATTCCTGGGGCACTGGGCAAGATGCCAACCCCTGGGCAGGGACTAAAACACCCGGATGGGCTGTTTCCCCCTCTCCCAGAAGGGTGCTCCTTGTCCTTGTCTCCTAACAGGTGTAGCACTAGTTTTGGGGAACCAACCCAGACCCTGATGGATCTCAGAGCCACTGGATAAAAGGGGCTCTGGGCACACAGACCAATGTGGGGCTGGGTGCAGAGTCCCAGGGGCTCTGGAACAAGCCAGCATTAATCAGCACACACACAGCTTGGGGCCAGTGAAGGTCCATCCCTGGCAGGAGTGAGGCTGTCAGTGCTTCTGTAGAAAGGCACTGTGCTCCCCAATGCCACGGGTGCTTCCTGGAGCCCATCCTGATCCTCTGCTCCCTGCCAACAGCAACACTCAGTGCCAGAATGTTTCAGTAAAGGCACAGTCCAAGTATTACCGTGATTATTTGTCTTGGAAAAAAGATACTGACATTGTCCTGTAACATTTCTGCCTACATTTTAACTATTGCTGCTTATGACAGAAGAGTAAGAGCAGTGAGAGGAACCTGGTAAACGAACATGGGGCTTGAACAATGAACCCAGGGCTGGGTCCATCAGCCCTGTTTATCTGAATGTCACAATTTTGAATCCCACTGGATTCTCCAGCTTCCTGTTCCAAAACACCTAAATTCTAGACTCTTCCCACACACTCAGAGTGCTGTGGGAATGACAAGACACACTAGGAGGATGTGGTGCAAATCTTAACATCTCAGGAACACGAATAAAGTCAGTATCCCTTCAGGTTTTCACCTAATGCTTCAGCCCACATTTTGCAGGAGGATTTTTCCAGCCCTCTCCTCCAACAAGGGACAGCCAGCAAAGCAGCACATCTAAACAGGGGTAGATGAAGTGATGCCAGGGACTCTCAGGAGAAAGAGGCCACTAAAACCCCCCTGGTTCTAAGGGCAAAAACCCTTCTCCAGTCACCCATCCCCACGCTGCTCCAGCCTGGCCAGGACGAGCGGCTCAGCTTCCTCCCCGCCACCATCCTCCCCACGCCTCCAATCCTTTTGTTTTTCCCCCTTTCTCTTTGAGCACTGAGCTGTGAGCACAGAAATCTGAACCTTGCCAAAACGCTTTGGGGACAGCACAGAAAGGAAACAGAAGAGGCAGCAAATCAGCAGAGGAAAAGGGGGGGACACACATCTCCTCCTCCTCTAGCTGGAGAGAGCAACAGACAGGAGAAAAGCAGGATTCTCCCCCTCTCCAGCTGGCGTCACACCTCATTAGGGAAAAGCCTGTTTAACGTCTTTCCCTCCCCCCAGCCCGGTACTAAATCCCCCCTGAGTCAGGAAAGGACTGTTGGGAAGAGGCAATGCCAGAGCAAGGGTGAGCACCTCTCCCAGGAGGAGCTGGCCCAAAGCAGGGTTGGCAGGGTGGGTGAGAGGCACAACCCATCCCTCCCCATGCCCTGGAGGGAGGGCTGGCACAGAAGGGCCTGTGCCCCACGCCTGCTGCTGCCCCACACCCAGCACCAGGCAAGGATGGTGAACCTCACCGGCTGGGGGCCCAAAACACACGGTGCTCTGCATCCCTTTTTGTTATCTGCCCGGGTTTTTGAGAGGGAGGACAGTCAACCGTCCCGAAGAAAATACACAAATGAGTCCACAACAGCGACGCCACTGTCACCAAGCCAGCGTGGGGTGGGTGACCACGGGGCTGCTGCTGTTTGAGCTGTGGAAAGCAGCCAGACAGCCTCCAGCTCCTGCTCCAGCAAGCTGACTGTGCAGAGGGCAGCCCCACAAAGCTTGGGGCCTTTATTTCAGAAGACAGACTCTTCCAAACCTGCAGGAGCCCAGTGTGAGCAGGCTGGGTGCTGCTGAGGTACAGGACTACAGTTTAGAGGTTTCTTCCGTGCTGGAGCTGAATCATCTATAACTGAATGTGATGGACATAACGAGTTTAAGCACAGCTAAGCCTTGTCCAAGTTAGCCATCAGTTTAAAAACCCCAATCCCTTCAGCTCTATTTCCATACTGCTGCTGTTATCAGCTTTCCACTGCAGTGCTCCAAAGTGACTCAACAGGCTTTTGCAGAGGCTTTAGCAGATCACCAAAAGCTACCAGCGGGGCGTGCTGAGCCAGCCCCAGCCCATGCTCTGAAATTTCAGTGCCGTCACTGAGTCAAGTCAGGATGTTCTTTTCCCCTCACAGATAATTAACGACGACAGGAATCTGGGCAAAAGTTTGGCAAACTCATGCCAAAGGGTACTGGGATTGGGCAGGAAGATGGAGAGTCAACTGCAGGCCTGAAACGCTTCCAAGAAGCACCATTTATCCCTGCTGGTGTGAAGTCAGTGTCTGTCAGTGTGCTCAGCCCCCAGCACCTTCTCAGAATGCCTGAGAGAACCAAGCCCCTACACTGCCTGCAGCCCAGGGCCATGTTCTCCCTGCCTGGGATTCCTGCCATCATATGGAAAGGACCCACAAGGTATGAAGCCTATTGAGTGTTCTGCACGACAAGCCAGGAGGGCACTGCAGGGCATTAGGGCTGTTCCTAGAGCCACAGCACCCTACAAGGGCAAACAGCAGTGGGTTTAGCTGGCTGCCATAAAATCAGAAAGAAGTTGTGGCTCCTGGTCCTGATGGAGTTTCCCAGACATGCCATCTTACATTTAAGTGACTGTTGGAAACACTGTGTGTTATCCAGTCTGCAGCTGGATGCATCTCTCTCACCTTCCCCACAGTCCTGCAGGAGCCAGCTTGCTGCCCCCTCTCTATGATCCTCCAGGGCTTTAAGGCTTCCTAAGCTAAAAGGATCCCCAATCTCTTCACTCTGCCTTTCCCCAGCAGGGAAAATGGGTGCTAAATGCCCTCCCTGTGCTCGTGGCAGTGGGGATGAAGTCAGCAGCTGCCTCAAGGAAACATCATCATCTTCACCTCACCCTCAGGACCACAAGCTCAGAGGGAGCCACGCTGGCTTTCTACAGTAGGTTTGGGGTGTGAGCTGAAGAGGTTAATGACACTCATCACCACAGTGGTCCCAGCTCCTCTCTGAGCCTCTGTTCTGGTGTGTGTGAGGTCAGGGCATGAAAAGCAAATACCTGGGGAGTAAAACAGCTATCCTGTCAGAAGGGAACTATCATTTGGGGAGGGGGACAAAGAAAGAGGAGAAAAGGTATTCCCTTTTTCCAGTTTCTTCAGGTTCCTCCTGTCTGTCAGTGCCTTCTGAAATGTCTACCTTACTTGACTTTCTGAGAGCAGACTTTGAAGGCTATTTCCAACATGTTGTAAAATAGGAGCATGATGTTACTCCAGGGCTAGGCAGAGGTGTGAGATGACAGCTTTGTATGAGGGAGATTGGCTATAAACAGAAATCCAGGGAGAATTTGTCGTATTGCCTCCAGGTTATGGCTGTTTGCAAAGAACAAATCCCACATGCTCCCGTGCCAGTGCCAGCAGCACAAGGGATAGTGTCAGTCATCCTCTCCTCCAGCTATGAGTGGGGATGCAACACATTGAATTCTGCTCAGCTCAGCCTAAGAAGGTTTGCAAATTCAAACTGTTTGCCATGCCAGTGGACATTTTGGTCAGGCTAGATTTTTGCAGACTTGGTTTTATAAGCAAACTTACATTCTGTCTTCCCTTACCCCCTCTATCAGGATGCTTAAAACTCTGAGACCACTGTGCTCTCTATGTACCATCTATCCCACTTAGTGGAACAGTTGGAGTTCTGCATCCACATTAACCTGCTGCCTGATCTCTCCCTTGGGACAGGGACCCTCCCCTGTTTGCACAGCACGCTGCTCCTTGCTCTCCAAGTGGAATTTTTCACTGCTGTGTAATACAAACACAAACGAGCAGCTCATGCTGGGTGGCTAAACTGTACTGAAAAGAGATTTCAGACTGATCAGTCCAGTCTCCCTCATGCCCCATAGCCATGCACCAGTGCTAATAATGCTTTCTTCTCCTCCTGGCTCATCTTGCCTGCCGTGCAAGCAATTTTAGAACTACATTTGTTATGAATGTATGCAATGTCATCACTTTACACATGTAAAAAACCTGCTACTCACTTCATTGCTTGTCCCTGGCAAAGAACCTTTTCAGATGGACAGGGAGCATCTGAAGCTCTGAAGTAACAAGTGGTCAGTTTCAGTTTAGTAGTTGGATATTAGTACTTTATGCCTCTAAAGCAGTTGCCATCCCAGAGCATCAAAGCATTTCAAGAACATTCAAGTAAAGCCTTGTAGCACCTGTGAAGAAAGGGGAGGCACACACCCATATGCAGAGCAATTTTACAGACAGCCCAACTGCAGCCCCAGCACCCACACCATGGGTATGCTTCACTCAGTGGTGGGGCTAAAACAGAACCCTAAGGCTTGACACTCGATGCCACTGCAAACATATTTCTTTTTTTTTTTTTTCTGCAGTTTTATGAGCAGCCAAAGCCTTTGGAGATCGTGCTATTTCCCTCCAAAGGATAATTTCTCCCTTTCAAAATAATCCCCTCTTCCTTCAGTGCAGATAATCTACGCCATTTACCATAAGCCAGTTATGCTGGCTGAGGGGCAAGCATCTCAATGGGCACTGAGCTGGCTTTACAGGAAATTTCAGGCTCAGCAGAACCTCCAGCCTTTGCTTTGCAGACCTCTTGCAGACCCCGTGGAAGATTTCCAAGAGGCCTGTGAAGGGCAAATAAGAAAAGCAAGCCTATCACCAGTCTGCTTAAATTTCTAATCAGGGGTCTATCTATGCCTTTATGGGAGAAGTATTGGCACTGTGGTCTTAAAAAAAACAAACAAAAAAACCCCCAACAAACCAAAACATTGCCCTCCTTCCCCCCATCCCAAAGTGGCTGACTACTATTGCCCAAGCCACAAGTTCAACTCCTCCAGCTGAAAATAGCCTCCAAACACAACAGTGTGAGAGGAAACACAGTCTGTTTGAATTGCATCCTGTTTGCCTCACCCTCAGACAGAAAGGTATCATTTATTATTGCCTAGAAAGGCCCTCTCCCAGGAGCTGTGCTTGGCTGGAGTATCAGAAGTATTCAGATCATTAAACTACTCGTAGACTGCACTGATTTAGGATTCTGTTTTTTGGTTTTTTTCTGGGAAGACAGGGTGAGAAAAGTGGTGAGCAGACACCTAGAGATTGGTACCATTCTGAAACTAACCCAAAATATTTCATAGATTATGTATCACTAAACTCTTCCAGTTTAGTGAGATATAATCTATACAATGCCAGCAGTACCTTGCTGGTAAAACCCAACCAAAACAACCCCAAACTCTTTCTCTCCAGACATACTGGATTTAGCATTCCCATTTATGGGAATTTAGCATTCCCATTTATGGGCTAAGTACTACCAGCAGTTAAAGACTAAAAATTTCAGCAAAAGTTTTTTACACAGCACTTTGGGTGAACACAGTCCTGCAGGTGGAAAACAGCATCAGCTCTACCTGTTTTGATGTTGTTTCTGGAAACAACACCAGCGGGTTTAGCCGTGGTCCCTCCCCAGACAATTCAGCTGCACGATAAATAAAGAACAGCTGATCCTGCCGTGTCACCATCTCCTGTGGTAAGAGGCTTCCTGGGTACCTAGTGGGAGTTCTGCTAAGCTTTTAAGCCCATTGGCAACGTGGGGAACAGTCTGTAGCTCCAAAGCCAAGAGGCTCGAAGTAATAATCCGATTTCAAAGCTCCTCCTCCTCTCCAGCCAAAGGCAGCAAGGGAGGATGAGATCAGACTGTAGATGCTCTTCATTTTAGGCCTGGCCATTGCACTCATCTGCTCAGCATGAGCACCAGGAAGGGGAAGGATGAGTGCCAAAATCTGGAATGGATTGCTTGGCTAAAGTTTCTGCAAAGATTTCAAAACTTACTGGGAAAATAATTTTTTTAAGGGAATTTTTCACTGCTTTTGATACATCTGGCCTGGTCTATCAAAGCAACATCCACTTTAGTAATTCATTCACTGGCCAAAACTCTTGGGGGGATTTACTCCCTGCCATCAGGCACTCCTGAGGCACCAGGGCACTCAAGATATGCAGCTGGTTTGGACAACCCCACAGAACTTCTCCTGTGACACAACCAGTGCTGCTCCTCCAGCATTTACATCATCCCCCCTCTCCAGGATGTCATTAGCTGCCAGGTGATGTGCAAGCCATGAAACAACTTATCTCCACGAGCCTGGAGATAAACAGAAAGTCCAGATCATCCCTTAAGGAGTCAAGTGATTTCCACGCATCCCTTCTGCCCCTCAAACAAAAACAACGACCTGGCTTTTGAATGGAGGAAGGCAGGGCCTTGCTCACCACTGCCTGAAAAAGCAGGGTGAAACACTAAAACACATTCAGGTAGAAACAGGCTGGAAAGACTTGCTTTTTCCCTCTAATCTGATCTCCAGAGCCAGCCATTCTTCTGCCTCTCCTTGGGTGCTGTGCAGAGTGCAGCCCACAGCACACACACCACAAACAAACCCTGCCTGGGGCTCAGTGGGGAGAGTGGCCTGGAAGTGCTGCCAGCACTGAAAACTCTTCCTTGCTCCAGGCAGGACAAAAGGAAAGCCACTGAGAGAGAGGGAGCCAGCAGCCACACACAGGTACCCCCCACATACTTCTGCCACTGCAAAGATCAAAGGTGGGAGGAGTTCCACCACAGTGCCACCGTGAAATCCAAGTTCCAGCACCTTTTTTTCCTAATTTAGCAAAGAAGGATTTGAAAAAGCATGAAATAGCTGCCTACTGCTGTCAAACCTGATGAAGCAGCCAGGCAGCTACTCAGATGTGTGAGCTGCCTGTTTGCAACAGGCTTAGTCTCAAGCCTAAGTTTTAAAAACACACACCCATTTCATGGCATAACAATTGCTAGAACTAGAGCTAATAGGTCTTTTCCATACTCTTAGATCAGTGTCTGCTCTCCTCTGGATTGCCAAAAGCATCATCTTGTTTATCAATCAGACTTTCTGAACTTATTCCAAACTTATGCAGTCCAGACATACTTCAATACAAAAAAATAATGGCTTTTATATAGTTTTTTTTTTAAATTATTACAACAAACACAGATGCCACCACCTTAATGAGACTAAGGGATAGGCTTGAAATAGGAAATGGTGTTTCAAGCCAGTTGAATATTGCAATGCAAGTCACACAGAGCTGGCTTCCTAAGGCACGTCACTGCAGGATCCAATGTCAAAATAAACACCACAAGTTATCTCTCCCAGTTCACACTCTATCCTCAGCCCTGTCCAAAAAGATCTGTATTGGGTATGTGGGAAAGACCAACCTAAAGCCTGGTTGGGGCTCAGAGCCTCTACCCCAGCTACTACTACCCATTACACCTTCCCCATCTGGTGCTTGTTCTAACATCCCATGGAACATGCAGTGCTGCCCCAATGAAAGCCCAAACAGGACCCAACAGGGTGCCTGGTGACTGCTCTCAGGGCTAGGAGCAGCCAGGACCCCCTTGGGAATTCCCATTCCCTTCCCCAGGCCTGGGGTAAAGGCAGAGGGGAGAAGGAGGTGCTCAAAAAAAACCAAGCAAAAAGGGTTTTGAGTTGGAGTAAAGTGCAAAAAGTCAGGAGCTGCTTCTTGCAACACACTGCAAGCAACTCAACATCCTCCCCACGGCCCGAGGTGGCCATGAACCACCATCCACTTCCACTCCCATCTGGAAGGAGCTTGGCTCACATGTGTGTTTGCCAAGGGAAACAGCACAGAGCCCTTTGCGTGCTTGGGAGACATGCTCTGTGTTTCACTCCACATCTGGCAAGGCTGCTCCATAAAAAAGGTGATGGAGTGCTTGTGGCTCTCCCTCCAGAGCACGGGATAAAAATCTTCCTCAACGCACACGCCATGTAGGAATTCTTCTCCAGCTTAATTTAAAGCTGTCTTTATAGCCAATAAATTTGCAGATTGCTACAAACACTTGGCTATTTACACAATCTGCCAGAAACGGCAAATAATTGTTATTATGATGTTCATAAATGTTAATGCTAACTACACTCTTAAAACACATATTATAAAAAGCATCGTAATTGGAGAGAAGGGCAGTAAACTATTGCCCAGACACAGAGGAAACCAGCTCTATTGTTATAATACTTATTCTACAGACATTAGTTGGAGTACCTTTTTCTCCTAAATTTTCCTGACATCCAGAATATGAAAAAAAAAAAAAGACAACTCCAGACTTGTTTCATCATACTTAAAAACAAACAAAAAAACTGACCCAAAAGTCTGTTACACCTCCTAAGCTGTAATAGCCAGTTTTGTTCCTGCAATTCAGTGCAGAACTGATGACATTGGATTACCCAAAGATCTGCACAAAACCCTTTGGTTGGATGAAATAGCTGATCTGCCTGAAGTGGGGGGAAAAAGCTCACGATAACAGATAATTATATAACCAGCTTGTAAAAGTGTTATTAGTAAGGGCATGGGATCAGGAAAGGCCTGGCTTTTATTCTCACTTCATGCATTCACAGTGATGAGAGCTAAATCTCTGCCCATCTCTCCCTCCTCCCCCACGCAAATGTTAGATAATTTTTAGCCAACCCTGTAAAACACTTGCAATCTTTGACTAAAAGCAAAGCTGAGGTTAATGTGCTGCTGCTTCTCTAATATTCAGATGCTGTGTTCCACCTTGATAACAGAAGAGAAAACTGGGAAAAAAATTTCCTCTGCTGTTCAGATAAGGTAGCTTGAGGACTCAGGGGTAAACTCCAAAGTTCAGCATTTTAGTTTGAAAGGACATTTCCAGTCATTGGCTACTGGAATTCAGATCTTGAGATTCTGACTAAGTGATAAAATGCAATAAAAAAAGGACAGCTTTGCCACAAAGTCTCTCTTTCTTTCAAGGAAGGAATGGGAACATTAGACATTCTATACATTAAAATGTATAGCAGAGCAAAAACCCTTGCATGGACCTTGTTCTCAGTTATCCACAGCTGGATGTCTCTGGAAATCTTTCCTCAGGAGTAAATTTTGCTCTTCCTTTCTCAGGAACAACAGAGTCAAACCCAACCAGGAGAAAAATTAAACTGGTGGCAACGAACCTTGAAGGTCTGACAGCGACCTGCAGCACCAAGGTCTCTGAAACTGCTTTCATTTGCCAGAACATAAATTAGATTCCTCACTAGGTATGGCACCGGGGTTAATGGGAGCTTTATAAAGCCTTCTTTGAACATACAGATCATCCTTTTCAAAAAAGTGGTTTAAAGTACAGTGCTGTGAGCCAGGAAGCCTGTCCCCAGCTCTGCCAGGCTGGGTGACTTCAGGCAACCCACTTGACTATTCTCTGCTCTTTCTCAATGTGCACAGACAAATACCTTCACCTCCCATGAGGGTGAATATTTGTGAGACAACGAGAACCAGCTTAACTCTTCACAGACCCCTCCAAGCAGATGATGTTTAGCCATTCCATACAAGCAGGGTTGCTCAAACTTCCCCAAACAGAAGGTCCCACAGACACCAGAAAAGGACACCTGCACTGGGCACCTCATATGGGCAAGAATCCTGAGTCACAGTGTTACCATCTACATTTTTTTTTCAGCAGTGAAGGAAATGTCTTATCCTGTCTGGCATCACATCATCCAAAGGAGATGCTCAAAAGGAGCAACACTGAGAAATTAGGAAAAATTCAAGTTTAGGAAAAGCCATGCTGCTGCCTGGACAACTCAACAAACAGCTTTCCTCTGCAGGATCTGATTTCACTGCAAGAATGTTAAAAACAACTTCAAAAGACAACAAAATAAATTCAATTAAAAGAATAATGAAGCATTTCAAAAGTACAATACAAAAAAAATACCAAAAGTGTGAGATGACACAGAACATTCAGTGCTGGGAGCAAGGATCACTACTTTCCTTCCTAACAAATTCATCCTAGCCATCTCCACTGTGAAAACCAATACTGGCTTAGAGTCTCTTTTCAGAAGGTGCCTGCCATCCCTCCCAAACTGTTATAGTTACATACTCCTCATATTTTAGTGTCCCTACAGTAGTTCCCTTCAAACTTTTAAAAATAAAATATGTGCAAAACATTTGAGCATAAAACAATCCTGTGATTTCCAAACCTCCTTAAAAGAAAACCTGGAGAGCCTTACTTGTGCTCTGCACTGCAACATTTCAGACTCACATCTTCCAAGACTGAGCACAGCTCTTTTCTGCACACCCCTGCTCTTGGATCAATGCATTCACATGCTGCTCCTGTTTGAAAAACCTACTTGCCCATGAGTTCAGGTGACTCTGACCTGGTCACTCCCAGGGAACTCAGTCCCACTGTGTTGATGTCTGGCAACATTTCCTCTGACTCAGCCTTGCTAATGTAATAAAGCTTCAGTAAGAGGAACTCCAAAGGCTGTTTCCCAAGTCATTCCCTTCTAGCATGCAGAAATCTCAGGAAGTCGTTTGAACTCAATAACCTCCACACCATTTCCACACAGTCAAAATAGAACAAGAAAAGGGGAAAAAAAAATCCCATCCTACTCTGCAGCCTACGAAATTTACTCATTCCAGGATTTCTTGCACAGCAAAGCAACCACAACAAAGTAACGTCACTTCCTTTTCCTCCAAAATAAAATTTAGTGTTGAAAAAGTCCACCTATTCATTTACTGTGAGCAGCCTCAGTCAACACAGGAGCACATCCACAGCCAGCAGTCAAGGAGTAGCATTCAGGACCATCTTTGTATTGATTTCCAGCTGGGGTCCAAAGTTAGGAATTTCCTTCCCCCCTCTTCCCCAGCCTGTCCATTGATCCGAGAAGAAAGAAAGAAAAAAAAATCCAAAAATGTCCAGACTCACTTTTGTATAAACTGAGATATCTTAATTATTTTTCAAACAAAACCAAACTATATTTTCTTAACTGCACTTGCAAAAGAGCTAGAGCAGTGTGATCCATTGCTATTCATTCCTTTGGACACAGATCCAACCTTTCAGTCACTCTGTGCTTATTGGCTATATGGAAGGTAGAGCAGCAAGGAGCACTAAAGGATTAATTCTCACAATAGTGGGAAGCAGGAGTCCCAGCTTTTGGTGGGGGGTGAGTGGGGGAGAAGGGAGAAAGATGAGTTTTTAGGCTGCATTCCTGCTCTTTGGACTTCCTTGCTGTGATTTCATCCTCTGCCTAAAGTTACCTTAAAAGGGAGCTAGCATGGAAAGAGTGCCCCAGCGACTTGAAATGTAAAAAGCATTACAGGAATTTTGCTTTAAACCTGCAAAGACTATGAGAAGGGGTTATATGTGAGATAACTCATGGCAGAGCTCAGCAGGGAAGAGAATAGCTAAGGCACAAACAGTTCATACTCTGTTTGTTGTGAGTCACACAGCAGCTGAACAGATTTATGATTCAGATGTTTTAGTGTTGGTTATCAGCGATTAGCTCCAACTGCTAGAAAAACAGAGAGAAAGAGAAAGATTAAGCTTTTGTCTGCTCCAGCCCTCATCCTTCCTTTGCCTGGCAGCAGGGGTTACTGATTGTTTCTGTCCCTTTTTTAACATCAGAATGGCTCTGAGCCACACTCACTGCAGAAGCAAATCACACTGCCAATATCGCCACCAACGTCAGATCCAACAGTAACCACTGGAGTGAGACATCATTTGTTCAGGTATATGTGCAAGTGTATTTGTGAAATTTTAAGTATGGGTTCTTTTCCAACCATAGAAATCATTTGGGACACAGAAAGAGCTGACAAAGAAGGACTGCTTTTCCTAATTTTATCTTCAAACTCTGCATGAGCCCAGTAATATACACACAAGAAAACTTCATGCATCCTTATGGCATTTACCCTCAAAACACAACAGCCATGTGGGCTTCTCACAGACAAGCTAAGTGACTTGCCCAAGATCACACAGGAAGACAAATGCACTAAAACTGAGCACAAAACCTCTCAGGCTACACCTCTGGCCACTGCAGCTTTAATCCATTCCTAATTTAGTTTAATGGAACTCAATGCTCAGCTCACAGATTTCTGCCAACCCACTATTACGTGGCATGGAGTCTACATTAGAGATCTGGGCTTTTCTGTGAATCACATCTTTATGTGTAAATGTAATGATGCAGCCTAAAGGACAGACTTCTCCTCAGCACCTCCACAGCTGGAGGACCAGAGATGCTGCTGGCCTTCAAAACCACACTGCAGCTAAACTCTGTGCCTGTGGAGGAGAGGGGAAAAGGAGGGCACTGTTCCTTGGTCACAGCATCCAGAGGGGGATGTATATCCCTGTCACAGAGCAAGGTCCAAAGTCTTTATGAGAGCAACTGAAGACAACACCCAAGTTTTCAAATACTCAGAGCCCTTCACAACTCCCTTCTGGAGGAGGCTCTACACTCTTAGGGCAGAGAGAGGGAATCAGGGTAATTTAGTCACCTGCAATGTTGGTACAGCAACTGTGGGTCATGCTGCTATGAAAACAGAGTTCCTCTGCAATGCCTTGCTCATGGTTAAAGCTCACAGCAACGTCAGGACTTGCACCTGATGGCAGATTCCCCTCTTACAGGTCCAGCCAGCACCACTAATCCAAGACAACTCTGGACAAATGCTTACGTGCTGGCCCAGTGTTCAGCACAAGCAACAAACGTGATGCTCTTGGTGTGTCTCCAACCTCACCCGTGCGTGTTCCCTGATCACAGAGCCTGTCTGTGTGCAATCCAACGTGTCTGGGAGACAAACAGGCTGCACATCTGCACATCAGGGCTGTGGTGGGCCCAACTGAGGCAGAAAAGGAACATCAGGCTTATTAGGCAGAAGTTACACGGACCGTGTGAGTGATTTCTATCCAAAAGTTCCCAGGCAGGAATAGAGGAGGCCCCACACTTTCCTGGGCTGCTGCTTAAAATCAGAGCTGCTTTCCTTGAGATGCTGTGCACGGTGTGAGCAGATTAAGCTCCATTAGCATGAGACACTTTTGAACAGTAGAAACTAGAACTAAACTTGGAATTAACCGGACTGGTGTAAAATTATACCTTAATGCCCACAGAAACCAGATTAGGAGACAGATGGTGAAGAGGAAAGGAGAAAAAAAGAAGAGTGGATTGGATATACATATGTGGATTTACATTCTGTGAGCTTGGCACACATCTTAGAGACATTTTTTATTTCCAGCATAATAGAAAGTTGCCTGACAGTGCTGGTAGACTAGATAAGGGGGAAGAAAGAGCAGATGCTTTTGAAGGGCTTTGTAGTATGACTCTTTGACAGAAATTTAGAGATCAAGGTGGGTAGGAGCACCAGAGGAAAAAAGCCCTTTCAGATATGGTGGGAGCATAAAAAAGGCAGAAAAAATAGGAAAAGGAAAATTCAGGTGAAGCAAGAGTAACTGTCAGGGTCCAGATCACAAGCAAGAGTGCAAGAAGCAGAGATGCAGCTTGGGCAGCAGTGTGCAGAACCCTGAAAGTAGAAGCAATATAGTGGAAGCTGTCAAAAATGAAATAATAATAGTAGGCATGCTGAGGAAGGGAACATAAAACATCAATACATCTCTGTATGAATGCAGAGTGAATCTACAACACAAGTACTGCACACAGCTCTGGACTGAGATTAGGGAAAAAAGAAGACACAGAAGAACTGAAAAGGTGGAGGAGGACAACAACAGTCATTAAATGCATGAAACAACTTCTGCAGGAAAAACAATTATGCAAAACAATAAAAAGTCAGAAATGGCATGGAGAATGAATGAGTGCTTGCAGTCCTTTCTGAAAAAAGAATGGACAGACAGCAAATTAAATTATCAGGACAGAAACAACAAAAAGGAGACACTTCCTTGCACAAGCAATAATTCTTCTGTCTCTTGGCCATGGAATACTATGGATGTTGTAAGAGTACATGGGTTCACAGAAGAAAGGCAAGTTAACAGAACGGGGGGGGGAAAAAAAAAAATCTATCAACAGCTGTTAAGTACAAAATGAAGTTTTTGAGCTGCAAATGAGCCAGAGACTGGTAGCACAGTCTAGGGAAATATCATTGCTTGATTGCCCTGAACTGACACTCTTCTCTGGGTATCTGCTGTACAACAAGAGACAGGATGCTGGGCTAGGAGGACCTTTGATCTAACCCTGTACATCCATTTTTGTGTACAAGGCAGAAAAGGGTTTCTATTCCACGCTGAATCAGGCTGGGGGTACTAAAATTTGACCAGGAAAGAACGTGACTTAGATGCTAAATGCAGAAAATACTGGTTGCCTAGACTCGAATGTCATAGAGGAAGGAAAATGTGAGGGTCCTAAAAAAAATAATAAAATCTTGTTACAGCATTAAAACGGAGGACAGAGATTAAACTTTTGATGGCAAGTATGTGCATGAATACAGAAAGCTGCATTTCAGATGTAGAAGGGAATAGAGACTTCATTTCACACGACTTGAGATGTAAGAAGGGAGGCAAAGAAAGAGGGGATAAAAGAACAGTATTGAAGAAGCCTCCCAACATGTAAAAACTCCACTCTCCTCCAGTGCCTCAAGCTATAAGCAGAGTCTAGAGAAAAGAGATGAAAAATGCAGTTTGACATGCTGGTTCAACCTCAACAGATGAATTTGAGATGAAGCCGAGGAGATGATCATGTAATCAAGGTACTGGACAGACACGTAGAGATCAGAGTTCATCCCCCAGCTGCACCACAGACTCCCTTCACGATGCTGGGCATTGCACAAAACCAATGAAATATTTTCTTAATGCACAGGAAAGCCATGAGGACAAATTCTTTAAACATCCAGGATGCACTGTGGGGTCTGAAGAAGCACAGTTAGGACAGCAAATGCCCAGCACTGCCAGTGTGGGATGAAACCACAGCAGCAGGGACAGGGGAAAGAATTCCATCACGGGAAATCAGCTCAGGGAAATTAAACCCAAGAAGGTGTGGAGGGAACAGGTTTCAAAGCCAGTCAAAATATAAGATGCAGGAAGTGTGCTTAAGGAGCTGGCAAGTTTGCAATGCCCCCTGGAAGGACAATGCTGCAAACTATAGGAAGGAATCAGCCTGACACTGACAGGAGGGGAGATAAATGGGATAATTTGGTACAATGTACCAAGTACTGCAGCGTCTGTCTACATCCAAGATGCACTGGATTACTCAGAAATAAACAAACAATGCTTAGTCTAATGTTTTCAATGTTTTCTACTGATTTTTTCCCCTCCTGCTCTCAGGAATATAAACCTTTAATCCTTTGAATATTAACTGTATCACTAAAGCAAACATAAACTTGGAATATAAACTTGGAATACCAGCACCAGCACAAAGTCTACAAGAACAGCAGTACAAGCTGTTTGGATCCTCTGCTTTACTCTCAAATGCTGAAGATCCACTAATACCTTTAAAACTTATCTGATGGTAAATTTAAAATTACCCTAACCAGTAAGAGCTGAAGCTTTCCCTGACTTTCAATCACTCAAATTATACTTAGAAACTCCCAAACCAAATATTTGCCAAGAGGTGTAAAACAACTCCCAGACTGAACTGGCAGAAAACACAGAGGAGCCCAGAATAGACCTTACTGATAGGATAAATTGAGCCTTGACATGTGTGGAGCCCATCTGCGAGCGACGAGGAGTACGCACTTCATTTCTGTTTATTCCCTTCGCTCTGGATGAAATTTCCAGGGTAAATTCATGGCAACACTGCCCACCTCCTCCACCTGCATGACTCCTGTGCTTGCTCACAGCCCTGGGCACCACCAACGGCCAGGCCACAGCGGGGTTTCAGGGTTTGTAATCCTAAAACTGATTATCTGGCTGAGTTTTCTTTGCTGTGTTATTTTGCAGTGGATCAGCCTTTCTCTGCCCATCTCACGGTGCCAAGCACCTACAACCTGATCACACCTGAGTGCTCAGGGGAATGTGAGAGGCTGAGATGGGCCATAGGGAACCTAAAGATTTGGAACAAACCAGAACAGCTGGCTAACTGCACTAAATCAGGTTCAAGTGCTAAGACACCATTTAAGACAATGGAACACTAAACTTCATCATCAAACCGATTTTAAAAAAGTTGCAGTGCTTTTTTTAACTCAATTTTTTTAACCAAAAGCACTTTAATACAAGTCAAAAGAAACAGTTCATTCTGCAAACAGGAAGAAACAATTATGACTTTGTAACTTAAAACACTAAAACAAATTCAAGCAAATGTACATTGAAGCCATAAATTGCTCAGACATGTACAGAAGAAAATACTGACTTGAATGTAAAGACTTAATTTGGCTGTAAACCTCCAGATCGCAGCAAGATCCAGAAATAATCCAACTTTACCTAACATAAAAAGGCAAAAATCACTCAAACCACACTCAAACGATGCTCTGGTGCTTGCTTGCTTGTGTTAAAAAGTTAAAAACTCTAGTTTCAATGGAACTGGTTAAGCTCCCCAGAAGTTTGAGGGTAAGGGGATGTCAAGATACTTGGAAGAGCTTTTCAAAGAACATCTCCAGAGCAAGAGGCTGGGCTGGCTACATCAAACAGCTCTGGACTGGAGAGGGATAGGAGAGGGATAGGAAGGGTATAGAAGGAGAGCAGAGCCCTGCAGGAGCCCTTGGCAGGCCCCAGTAACGAGCAGTTCAAGAGCAGGAGCTGTAAAAACCCAGGGCAGCCTGCCACTGATGCCTGGAGTCACATAAAATTAATTTAAATTGGAAACAAACTGGCCCAGGTAGCACTCAGTTTCAGGCCATGTTAAGAGCTAAGCGCCACATTAGGCATTTTGCTGGCAGCTTGATCATTAAAATTAAATAGGAAGTGGCAAAGCTGCAGGGCAGGTGATACCGTGGATTTGTGCATAAAAAGCAACAGTGAACTTGGGAATTACAGACACTTGTAAACCTTACTTTAGTACCTGGTAAAATGGCTCAACTGGGTAGTTATGAAAGTTAGATGAATGCCATACAGCAGGCCCAGATTAGCATGGTATTTCCATAAGAAAAATGGGCACATCCGTATTTTCTGTAAGGAGTGCCAAGACAGTGGTTAAAGAAAAATTGGTAGATATAATTAATTTGAATTTTCAAACAGCCTTTGGTAATATTAATCACCACAGTCTATTAGGGAAACTAGTCATGGGGTGAGAGGTAAACATCTGTCAATAGATTAAAGCTAATTTAGGAAAAAAGAACAGCATGGATAAATGGCCAGTTTTCAAGAAGGTTAATGGGGGAAGTCCCAGGGGTGGATACTACGATCAACATTTAATATATTAAATGATCTGGAAAGGGGCATATACAATGTGAAATAGGGGGAAATAATTGTTGACGATACTGCTCTATAAATTAAATAAAACCAGCAAGAACTAATAGTACGAATCTGAATCATCCACCCAAGTTGCAGCAAATAAATGTTACTGCACACAAGTGCAAGGTTATGCAAATTGGCATGGAGAGTTTGAACTAATTGTAGACACGGATGGGTTTCACAGTAATTGTAACCATTTGGAGAAAGATCTAAGTGGCCTTGTGGACAGCACAGGGAAAACATCTGTTTAGTTTCCAGTCATCGTCAAAACCACAAACCAGATGTGGAGCTTTGTATTAGAGTGAGATAAAGAATAATATGGGAAACACAGGTTTTTCTCTCAAATATGGCGTTGAATCCATTTGCCTTTGTAACAAAACAAAACCTCAGAAACTTAAAAGTCCAGAAGGAAGTGAAACAAATTTACAGCCTCACAAAGATGCTCATTCAAGAATGCAGTTACAAAACACACAAATTACAAAACTCAAGACTCATTGAACCCTTGTTAGCATGACTTTGGAGGGCCTACAGTCCATTAAAAAGTCTGCTGAATAGGAGGAACTCTAATGGTTTTCAAATTTCTCTGCTCCGTTCAAGGGGCGGAAAGTAAGAGGTGAAACAATCCAAGCATATGATAACATAAAACAGGCAGAGAAAGCCATCTGGATGCACTTATTCTCCATTCCCACCCTCTTTTTCTCCCAACAGGACAGGAGCAAGGAGTTGTCCAACTAAATAAAAGACAATAGATTTAGCAGTGATGGAAGGAAATATTGCTGCACCCATGCTTACAAAAGTAACCCACAGAACTCTTCTCTGCCAGGTATTTATTGAAGCAATAATACTAATAAGATTGAAAACCAAAAAACATCAACTGTGTCAGCAATTGGAGTCAAGAGAATTCTGCAGTTTTCCCACTTGTCTTTGTAGGATTTTACTCTTTCTTCCAAAGTATCTAATATTAGGCATGACTTGGGACTAGAAATGAGAACAAGCTGGGCCAGTGGCCTCATCCAGAACCTGCTCAGAGGGTTCACTCTGAGGAGGTGGATGGTTTGTACATGAAAGTAGCTCAAAATGAAAGAGGAAGAAAACTGGGAAGATGTGATTTTAACTTCGTTCTGTGAGTTACATTCAAGGAAAAGATGCTTTGAGTCACTACAAGAACAGCAGAAAAAAAATTGCTGAGAAACAGAGCTTTTCATCTTTTAAAACATTCAGTCTTCTGTGTAAAGTGGTAGGAACCAATATCAACTCTGCAGCTACTATCACCAACTCTTTTATCCAAACCAAAGGGGAGAGACTTTTTTTGCAGGTCTTCCCAACACCCTCCTATCCATTCAGATTAGAGTAAGGACTGAAAAGCAGAATAGCTGTTGCTGAATTGCAACATGCACAGACCAAACCTGGAGTGGACATTGCTGTGAGGTTAAAGAGGAGGAGGGCTGCACTTCTGCCCTGGAGATCACGTACCATGGCCCACTTCAGGCAAAGAGAAAGGTGGGTGTGAGATTATCAACCTGATGGCCATCCACCATTGGTGTAAAAAAACTCAGTTATTTAATTAACGAGATGCCAACCTTTTCTCCCTGTTGGTGAGGGAAAACATCTCCATCAAAAACCAACCTCTGAGCACAGCTGGCTGGCTTCCAGAGCACTGACGTGCACAGCAAAACCATTGTACATGTGCCATCTAATTCCTTAGACTTTCCAATAAATCCCAAGGCAGTTGTTCAGTACCTAGCCCAAATCTGCCAAAGGAATACACATCCCAAGTGCCCCTATTCTCCTACTATTTCAGGTAATCCTAGTATTGGCTACTGAGATGAACCCATGGACCATCCCCTGCTTTCCAATCCAGTTTATTGGGGATAAAATGCAGAGACACAAAAGGCATACCAAATTCTGTTTCTAACCCAGGACTATTTGGAGGCTATTCTCTGCCAGACACAATGTATTTGTCTAGTTTAAGTGTTTCAAGAGCAGAACTTCCTATTCCTGCTTAGGAGCACTTCCTCGCCTTTAGAATAATTTTTGTTCTCCTTTCTCCTACTATTGTAATCATCCAATTTCCTTGTCTCTCTTGGTGTCTCTGCCCCACAGATGCAGGTAAGTATCCAGTATATTCAGGCCTTTCAATACTTCTTTCCATTCTCAGGCTGTTATTCTGGTTGATACTCTGTGACTTCCCCACAATTTTATAAATCTTTTTTGTACCAAAATATCCAGAAACAAAGTTACACACAAGGGCAGGGGCTACATTTAAGAAGAAAAACGTCACACTTCTACAACCTCTCTTGATCCATCCAGTGATCTGCTTTACTCCGTAAAACAACACAAACATCACCCATTGGATTCACAGTATTTTAAAAATTATAATAAATACTGGGTGCAATTTGGTTCTCTGAACTGGGAATACACCTGGATCATGTTCTCTAAGTGTCTTCAAGGATGGAAGGTTCAAGCAAATATGAAATACTGGGTTTGCTAAAAGTCACAAGACATGGCACGCTTCCTCTCACATCCAGAATGTTCTCAACAACTAGCTCTGGTTCATATTATTTATGTCCACATGTGATACCATCAACTATCCAACCTGAGTTTCTTTATCCATACTTTTAATCCCTCTCTGAGCTCTTGTACTTTTGAGCAGTACTCCTTCAGCTTTTTTTTTTTTTTTTTTACATCAATGAATTAATACACTGCCTATTTCTTTCTCTGAATTGTCAGTGAATTGGGAGACAGAAACTACTTCTGGTCCCTGTAGCACCCTGATAAATATCCTCTCACAGCACAGGTTATATTGCTTTTATGGTTCCCAGTGTAAATTAAGAGGCACAATTGAGATAAATCAGGTGCTTCCTAATAACTAAGTTATAATCATGTGTTATCTACGTTGAGTGACACCACTTAATACAACATCATATTAGCAGTGCCTAAATTTCTCAAGCAAAGCAGGAAGCCTAAAATTAAAAAAAAAAAAGGCTAAAAGTCAAGTTAACTTCTATCTAAAGAATTACTCTATGTATTTACATGCTATTAATCACCATGAAGCCTCATTTTAAGTCCATTTTCAAAGGTCCCATTTTTTGGGCACACCAGAGGAAGCAGTTGGCTGACGAGGGCAGGTTATTTATTGGAAGACAGGACTCAGACAAATTTTCTGGAAGCACATGAAGCGTCTGGAGCTCATCCACGAACACCACACCATGAGAGCTCTGCAGACCACGTCATGTGCCAGCAGGACAGTGGTGGAGCAGCCTGGTTTCATTTCCTTCCCCACTGCCTCCCTCCCTCGTTTGCGAGCCCAGCTCTCCGTGCCACCAGAAGACCTGGTCTTGATTCTGCTTTCTGCTGGAAAAAAAAAAAAAAAAAAAAAGACACAGGAAAGGGACTCTGAAGGATCACTCACATCTCTACATGCTGTTAGCATTTCCTTAGCAAAGCTGGGATGCCTCACATCTTGGCTGAAGCACAACAGATGAATATATCCGCCAGATCGGGTCAGACCAAAGGTCCATGGAGCCCAATATCCTGCCCCAGACAGGGGCTAGCAGCAAATGCTTGGCCTAAGAATGGTGCAAGCATACCATAAGGCTTCCCCCCTACCAGCTTCCAGCAAGCTGTGGCTTAAGACTTCCTGTGCCAGAGATTGTATCTTTGCGCTTAATTGCCCTCGATGAACTTCGCTTCCATGAAATTTGTTTAATTGCTTTTTGAACCTATCTCAACTTCTGGCATCCACAACATCCTGTGGCAATGAATTCCAGTTTAATTATGTCTTGCATGAAAAAAATACTTCCCTTTTGTGAAGGAAATTACTTCCTTAAAAGAAAGAAATCACCAAAAAAACTTCCCCCAAAACCATCAACCAACAACTATCACTATGCCAAGTTGAGGTAGTTTTGTAAGGGCTTTAGAAGAAACCACTGCATTCAGTTGTCCCCTCTGGCCTTCTGCAAAGTTACTGCCCAGACTATTAGACAAGGGTGCTGAGGAGAAAGGTGGAGTTCTACATCATGATCGTGGACAATGGTCGAAACGAGTCAGCAACTTGCCCCAAGTTGAAAAAAAAAGTCTTCCTACGTCCCTGACTGTTGTACACATCTTGCAAAAATCCAGTGTTTCAAGAGAGGATTTGTTCCCTGCTAGACTGTGAGAGAGGATCTTTCATTCTAAAAAGTATCTTGTGTTACCCTTGCATAACTTTATGTGCTGCAACCCAATGCAAGTGATCATAAAGAACATCATTCTTTGCCTTACTTGTATAATTATTTTTTGTGGGTTTAGTGGCTATTTATTCTCACCGTGTCAGGTCCACAAGAAATAAACTGAAGTACAGATAAAGACTGTAAAGATAATATTCTATGAAGTCTCTTTCTGCTCTCCCCTCCTTTCTCAACAATCCAAATAGCACAAAGAGTCTTTCTACACATTGGGTTTTCCTGACACAGGGCAACTTGACAAACTGTACCTGCTGCTTTCCAAAAGTGAAGTCCAAGGGGGCTACCAGAGCTGACAGTGATCTCTGTAACACACCAAAGCACTGGTGGCCTTGGCATTGCCAGGAGGAAAGCAGGCATGGCCATCCAGAGTTCCTCCTCACTGCCAGGTAAAGCATTAACAGGGCTGGCTAATTCCCTATCTCCTCTCCTCCTAATCTGGAGTCGTGCTTGAACCAGGCCACTCCACATTATAAATAGGTCTGCTTAACTGAGCTGAACACCATCTCACTTAACCCAAAGTGAATGCCAGTGGCTACCCTGCAGTACCACACTCCAGGTGCTGGATTCTGGCAGGGGCTCCCACCAGCACTTCCAGGTGCTCCTCTCACAGTTTTCACACCAGAAATGTAGCTGTAAAAAAGTTATTTTCTGACTTTGGTAATTTTCTGGAGACAAGAGAGGAGGCCCTAGAGGGTTTTGAAGACTCAGGTGTTTCAGCCTTTAGTGCACAGCCAGAGGGTCAGCAGCCTAAAGGAACACAACACTTCCACTGCAGGCAAGCCACCTTCCCCTGTGCCAAAGCACTTGCTAAGCTCTTCACAGACCTTAGGGCAGGAGCACAGAGGAGAAGGGTAAGGGCAATTCCCGGGGAGATCAAATTCTCCTGTGAAGACAGGAAGCTGACAGCTGGCAAGCACTGCCCTCCACATGTTTCACAAGACTCCTCCTCACGTTTTAAGTATTTTTGTTATCATTTATTGCTGATGCACCCCAAGAGTGAGGCTTGGGGCAAACCTCTCTGGATGGGTGACAGCTACCAAAAAGATAACAAAGCTCAGCATTCAGTTCTCCAGAAGACAGGCCCTTGCTCTTCATCAGCCAAACACAGAAGTGCACTCAAACCCCATTTTATTTATTTATACACATTGCTGCACTCTCTATTCCTGGCAACTGGTGCTCATGACATAGTGGCCTGGGACATGCTGGAACAGGGCTCTGGGTCACCTTGCAAGTGGTGGCAGCAGCTGCCTCCTGGATCAAGCAACTATTAACCAGCAGCTCGGGAGGGCTCTAAACTAAGTTCTCTGCTCCACTCCCACAGAGGGGGAGGGAGAAAAATACACCACCACCAAATCCTTATTTTCTTCCAGCAGTTTCCCCAGTGCTCCCTCCTGTACTTGCCAGGATAAGCCCTGGTTTCTGCCGGCAGCCATCCGGGCCGCTCGTTATTCCAGCTGCCACAGCTTTTCACAAAATATACGGCCTGGTTTTGGTGGGTGGTGGTGGCACGCCACTCCTCCCAGCACAGATCCAGCCCTTGGACCATCTCTGCCTGCAAGATGCCTGCAGAGTCCCTACAAACCCCACTGGCAGAGTTATGTGCACCAAGGGTGCTCGGGCCCAATTTCAGCCATTTCGGAGGGGACACTGTATCAATAGCTGGTGTGCACAAACTGGAGGAGCAGCAGGGAAGGAGAGAGGGAGCTGCAGAGGGAGGGGGAATCTGAAGTGTTGGGCCCCAGCTGTGAACTCCTCTTGTTTTTGTTTTAGGGTAATTAATGTTCCCTTGAATAGAGCCAGGGCATGGGCTCCTGTTTCTGCAGCTTTCAATGCTATCAGCAGCCCGGGCGGGGGGGAGGTTTGTATTTCCTGCCATCCCCAGTAAATGAGGTAATGCGAGCATGGGGGCTGGAGGCAGGGCACAGCCGGGGGCACTCCCCCGAGCCCCCCAAGCCCCGACAGCCTGCTCCCCAGAAACCTCTCCAGAGAGCCACTTACCTCTTCCTTCCCACTCTGCCCTATTTATTAATTTTGCTGCCAAGGCAGGAGACCCTCACGCTGCCATCCCACCGCCCCTTGGCCTGCTCCCCTCTCCCACCCCGAGCTCCCCTCATGCCTGAATTAGATACATTCCCCCTGCACTCCCAGACGTCTCCATCCCCTCGTCCCCTGACAGAGCAATCATTTATCAAGTTGTTTCACGCGTTGTCGGGGAGGGGGGCCCCGGGGGACGGGGGTTTGTTTCGTCCCTTTGTTGGAGCTCCACAGGACCGTCCAGCTTAGTCTCCAGCCAACTGCTGAGAGTTGCCGGAGTCCGGGAGCAAATGTTAAAGGGGCTGCCTTTCATCTGCGGGCTGATCCTGCTGCCTTTTCATTTTATTCTTCCAGCTTCTGGGATGTTACTTGCTTACACGCCCCCACACCCACCCCGCTATCATTCTGCATGCACGTCTTTGAGGGAGCAGGAGATTTTCCATGTGCTCGTCTCCTCTCCTTCCCTCAGCAGCCTCCCCTGTCACCAGCACACTCAGCCTCTGGGAGTATTTTTTACCATTGTCCTTTTTCTCATCCTAGAATGTAAGATGCCATAAACCAAACTTGGTTAGGGGCAAGTCCTGCCCGTGCAGCCCATCCCTTCCCTGCACACACTTTTGGTGTATTGCAAGCCTTTATTCCCCATGTGCCTGGGAGATGAGTAACTACCTAGAGCACACCACCATCAAAACAGGGTAGTTAAAATCAAAGGAATAAAGAAGGGACCGTTTGGCAAAAGAACTAAGTACCGCTGAAGAAAAAAAGAAATATTTTGAGCACTCTCGTGCTTTAAGAACTCTTGTGTTCCCCACATGTAGGGCTGGAAGTCAGAGGATCTGGTCTGTGTTGCAGACTGCCCACAGTCACGCAGCACAGGCTTGTGGCACGTCACCTCACCCTTCTGCACCACACCTGTGAGACCAGGATCCTGCCTGGCTCCCAGGAATCCTGCCTGGCTCCCCGGGATCCTGCCTGTCTGCACTCACTAACCAGCCACCGACACTCTTAGCATTCCTGGGTGGAAGGAAATGTGGAAACCAAGTGCATTAGAGACGTCTACCTGCACCCTAAAGTCCTTAGTTGCCAGCTGGAGAGCAGCTGAATAACAGAGGAGAGCCTAAGGAGATGGGAATCCAAACACACCACTTCCTTCATTCACCAAGGCCCACACAAAGTGCTTGTAAATCTGATGGCTGCATATATTTTTGGACAATTATAGTTAGTTACAGTTTGTTTCCTCTGTGCTTATGTGTGAGCATTTCCCAGCTATAGCTTGTTGTAGCCCTTAGTTTAAAGGATGGACAGGGCTTAAGGGCAAAACCAAAGTTTAAAAAAAAAAAAGTCCCACTTGCTTAGCAGCTAAGTAACCATTGTAAATTCCACACATTTCACAGCACAGAGGGCAGAAGCTGCCTGAGATCTGATGTATTCCTCTCACCACCTTGCCTCCATAACTCTTCCTTGTGGAGGAGAGCTGGATTCATTTGCTTCCCAAGTCAATCAACAGAGTTCATGAGTCAGCCAAGGGAATGCTGAAAAGCAAGAGGGTATGCTCCTGCCCCCAGGAACTGATTACACTGCCTCTTAATTGTTCCCAGATTCTATTATCCCTGAAGAGACTGGAGCAGCAGCAGCACCAGCCAGCTTGTTGACAACATCCACCCCATACAGCCGACCTCATCAGACATACAGAAATTTGCATTTTTGCAATCACGGATCTGTTGAGACTACAATAGTTAGGTTATTAAAAAGAAAAAGTTAGGTCTTACAGATGTATATCAGAAAAATCATCTGTCTTCTGAGTCAGAGCTGCATATCCTACAATTTTGAGTCTGCTAGTAACCACACAGTCAGAAAGCCATCTGATACCAGGACACTTCAAACCAACAACCAGTAAGGCACTCTCCATATTGTTGATCCAGGCAATTCCCTCCATTCTCAGCTCCTTCAATTCCAGCAGCCTCGGTACTCATTTTTTTCCCCCTGTTCCCTCCTGTCCTCCCCCAAATGAGGGCAACCAAAGCTTTATTCCACTCTTCACTCATTGTAAAGTGGTGTATTTCAGGTTTTACATTGCTGCACAGCCTCCCTTATTACTACTTCTTTCATGTATTCCGTGCAGGCTGCTGGTTCTGTGCAAGGGTTCAGGTGACACCGTGTGAAGGGGGAAATGCCACATTCAGGACTATAAAACCAACCTGAGGTCTGTCCCATTATTCAAACCCTTTACAATAGTAATAAAATGAGTAATCACATCTCCATTACGCTTCATTCAGTACATGGGAGTGTGAGACTAGGAAGTAAAGACAGCTGTTCAATATTGATTTTTATCCTTCTTATTCTTTATGCATCCCTATGCCTAATTTGCTACATTGCTTCCCAGCCTGGCCACCAAATAAGCTATTAATCGCTTCACAGACCTTTTTCTGTGGTGGCCTCCACACAGCACCTCAATCCAATAAGCATTAACTCTTTTCTCAATCTATTTACAAGTTAATGATTTTTAATCTGATTTGACAAATGAGAAATTGGTGGGGAAAAAAAAATTGATCGACGCCAGCAAAGCTCATCTCTCTATTTAAGAGGTGCATCTCTATTTGAGAGTGTCCCCTCCACTCCCGACAGGAATACCACAAGGCCCATCCCTGGCATTTTTATGGCAGTATTTAAAACACAACTGAGACTTAATTGCTATTTTTTCCCAGGGCTGAGTGAAGGTGGGAAGGCAGCAATACCCCCAGAGGCAGGGAAAGCAAGGAGGAGTGTGGTGCTTTATCCGAGGCCACCCAGAGGAGCTGTGACAGAGGCTGGCTCTTCCCTGCAGCACTGTTACCAATTCCAACTTCAGCACCAAACACTCAAGGACTTTCTAAAGCTGAAGTTTGGCAATACAGCTCAGCTTCAGGCTGAACCAGAAATGCCAGAGCAATACTGACATAAACTCAGCTCTGCCATTCTTATTACATCTCCCTGTTTTGGCTCCCTGTACAGTCCAATACTCACGGCTGCTCCTCAGCTGGCTAATTCAGCAAACGAAAAACATGTTCCTGTCTGGATCATCTGCATGACCAGCTGCTGGGAATGGAGACACATGGAAGGAGCCAGGGCCCAAGCTGCAGCTCCTGAGCAGAAACAGTGGGTGAAGGAGCCTTTGGCCTCTGTGCGTCAGCCAATGCAGCAACTGACATCAGTCTTCCCTGGCTTCACCTAAGCTCTTTCCCAGCTCCCACAATACTTTGTGAAGCATTTTGTTTCCATAGCTGAGGAGAGGCACATCTCCTGGGCTGCTCTGGGGGAAGAACACCACTCCCCAGCCAGGTAAATGAAGATTTTTTCTGAGAAATGAGGCATAAGCAGCTCACCCAGAGTCATAAGTCTGCAAAAAAAGACTGCTGAGACTGAAAATGCAACTTAACACCTGTATGTTTCAGTTGGAAAAACCCATCCTTATTCCTCTATTCCTACTCCTATTCCAGTCATTTTAGGGCTTATTGTAAGCCAGACAACCAAAGTAATTTCAGCTGAAACAGAAAAACAAGTTAAAATCCCTCCAAAATTTAGCTTCTGAAACCCAGATCATTCCCTCTCCTCCCTGCACAAGCATAGTTCTACAAAATTAAACTGGTGGATGAAAAGGAGCTGTCATCTTTTAGGGCAGAAGAGGGGAAAGCTGTGGACCTCACATCTGCCTGGCCTCTGGCTAGACAGATACAGCACTACACCCTCATGTAACCAACAGACATCCTTTCTTTTCCTGTGGCAGCCTCCGTCTCTCATATCCTGCCCACTGCCGAGCTCATTTAGCAAACAAGGTGAGAACCACACAGCCAACAGCTTCCTTCAGTGCCCAGCCTTGGTCTGTCCTCTCAGCACCACCTACCCTACACAGCAAGCCCATGGAAAAATCATACAACCCTGTAATTAAAACCAATCACCATCTACAGGTACAAGGCACTGAATTAAAGGTTTCAGTGTTTCCTGTCAAGTAACTGAATTTGTAATCATTTAGCATCGGTTTCAACACAAAACAAACCCCCAATAATGTACAACAAACCCCTCACTACCATGTCACAGTGGTGATTTGAAGCAGGCACGTTCTCTACCATCACCACCACTTGAGATCAAATACAAATTACATTAGCAGGCAATACTGGTTTTTGAATGCAGCACTGCAGGACAGAAATGCTGAGAAGTGTGCAGGAACACCACCATTTTCTGGGCAGCCTTACCCAAAGGTAAGGCAGTGGTTAAAAGTGGGTTTTTTTCCCCCCCAGAGCTAATATTTAGCTCTTCAACCACTTATATGGTTAGTAGCTGAATTTTCATGGCATCACTGCTGCTCACAACTGCCCTGTTTGGAAGTTTGGGATTCTGCTTCCAGTTGAATTTTCTGCATTTACAACAGCGCTGAAGGTGAAGCATTATGAACAATAATCAGGCATGCCAATACTCTCATTATTAAAATTCAGAAGTTTAAGTTTGGTTTAAGTTTGATGTCTTGTCAGGGCTGGTGCACTCAGTTCCCCATCATCATCCATGGAGAAAAGAGGGGAACACCTTCAGAGTGATTCATGTCATTCTAAAATAGACTCCTCTCATCTCCCAAAGTTCAATTTCTTTCCACTGACAGTGACAAATGCCTGCATGATCAGTCTGACATGACAGTCCACTTGGAACACTAAATTATTCTTGCCCCTTTGCTCATCCCCACTGCTTATCCAAACTCCATACCACGGCATGGCTGGCACAACTATTTGCCAGGCCACACTATAAGCCAGCTCATGGAACTAATCCAGGCAAAAAATAACTGGAGGGAATGGGAGTTGAGGTGTTTTATGGTTTTTTTTAAATCCACTGTCCAGATCAGCTGCCTGACCTGTTTCATTGTAGCCCCAGAAAGAGTTGCACTGGAACACCTGTGAAGGTGCTGATAGGGATTTAGAGCTAGATAATCACACAGATTTCAGGCATGCAGGAGTGGATGAAAACAACCTCTGTATTAAAAGACCAAAGGCCAGAACTCTCAGCTATCTGTTCTCAACAATAAAACAAATAAAAAATCTTCCTGTCTGGCCCAAGGCATTTCTCTCAAGGCAACAGCTGCTATTTTGTGTGGTGCTTACCCACAGGTCCCATTTGGAGTGCCTGCATAATGACTCCTGAAGTAAAGTATTCCTGCACAAGCAACAACCATCCCTCAAAGGCAAACTATTCCCTACAGAATGAAAAAAAAGAACCAGCAGTTTCCAATCCTGACTTACTGTCAGTCACAGTTCAAATAGAGTTTCAAAAAAAGTTAGCAAAAGGTGTATCCCTGCTTCAGAACTAAAAGCTCCCCTTTTGCCCAAGCTGAATTTCAACAGTTTTAGACCATGCATTGCTAAATAATTTCTTAACTCTTTTCATAATTCTGCTCTCTTTTGGGGGGAATGGAAAAAGGAACAGAGAAAAGCATTCAGAGAATAGAAAAGAACAGAGAAATTATGCAGTCTTCAGACCATGGTTAACCTGATCTACTGTTGGTGACAGCCTGAATCCAACAAAGAGGCTGGATAAGACTTCCAGAGGTCCACCCTGATTGTACATTTTTGTGATTCTATATTGGGGGTTCCTTATCAGCCTTTTCTGAAATCAAGTCTTGGCTGGCTTTCCTCTCATAATGGTCCTCACTGGTCATTTACACCTTCAGGCTCTCAGCCTCCATTTAGCATCACCACTCCATTTTCCACGTATGACACAGCACAGAACCAGGTGCACAGCATGGACATTCAGGAAAAGCAGCAAGCAAAGCCCTGACACCAGGGAGGGACACCAGGGTGGCAATACTCCACCCACCATGACCAAAGGAATGTCAGCAGCAGGCACTTGGGGCTGGGTTCATATGTCTCTGTGTATGCCAAGAGGTCCACACAAAGTTATGGTTGAGTAATGTTCAGCATACCCTGGACTTTGGATGGAAGAGGGAGGCATTAATGCACCCTGTACCCAAACTTCTGCAGGTGCTACTCCCCATCCCACTTCTTATTGTGCCCAGGGAAAAAGTAGAAAAATAAGTCAGGGAAATCAGGATGGGTCCTTACTTCCCAGCTACAGGAGAAAGGGCAGCTGTGGAGAGGATTTCTGCTCTGGCTGCAGAGGAGCCAGCCACTCTCCTGCTGGAGGTCTTGTCCCAAATACAGGGGGAGGAATGGAGACTCACACCTCTCACCTGCTCACCTGTCCTCTCTCCAGGCAGAAATCCTGGACCACACATGAGAGGTTCTATTTGGCAGCTGGGTGTTGGCCCTACAGGAGGACTCTCCCTTAAACAACATCAAGCATCTGCCTCTAAAGCAGGGAACATCTCAGAAGAAAACATCACCCAAGTCCATGAGTTCCCCTGCTTCTAAGGAACCCAGAAACATTCCCACACCATTCAGCATCTCCTCTCCATCCCCTGCCAGGACAGGGCTCACAAGCAATGTGCTGCCTTCTACGCAGTACATCCAGCCAGCTCCTCAGCATCCAGGCAAATCCTCTCTGCTCAAGGGTGCAGAGAGAACCCGTAGAGAAAGAAGAACTCAAAAAANNNCCCCGAGGGAAAAAAAAAAAAAAAAAAAAAAAAAAAAAAAAAAAAGACAAGATGGGGGACTTGCAGAGCCCCTGCCATTTGCTTGGCTCAGACACAACTTCAAGGACTGCTGTAATTGTCTAGAAATCAAACAAGTGGCTGATAGCACCAATTAACACCTTCCAGCATAACAATACCTTCATCTCATCTCTCCCCATTCTCTCAACAGCTTAACATATTGGCACCCTGAACGACTCCTCTCCCAGACAGCAGACAAACAGAAATGTGCAGGAGAGTGTGCACAGTGTCCTAGCAAAAGTGAGGCAGCACAAAGTACTGGCGGTTATAAAATATATTAGAACTAAAGAAATCAGAACTTGACTTCAGGCACCTGAGAAGGTGGAACAAATCTAAAGAAATAATTTTTACACAGACTCAGACCACTTTTTGTTAATAGCTACCAGCTGAGAAGATTTTTTAGAGTCATCCAACAAAGAATACAGTGTCATCTTTGCACATGGGGAGAAAAACCATATAAACAATTTAATCAAACTGAGGGAACATTTCAAAAAGATATTCACATTTTCTTCAGAATAAAGAAGCAATAAACACAAATAAGTTCTTATGCTTAAGCTACCTTCCCTTTAAGCTTCTTGTGTGAATGCAAGTTTGCAAGCTCAACCACATGCAAGAGTCTTGCATTGCAGGAGCACCTAAGCCTGTTCCCAAGCACTGCATTCCCAGCATATGGATTGGGTACTGCATGGAGCAGCAGCCAGCTCTGCTGAACAAAGAATAGCCCAATGAGAAAAATTTGGTTCCAGAAGAGACACGATCTTCTGCAATTAAAACATGAGTCTGGAGTACATTGACTTGAAGCCACTGGACTTGCCCTAAATTTGCACTGTTGTGACTGAGTACAGCATTATGCCTGACAGGGAGAGGGGCATAGACTTCTATTCAATGAACTGTTTTACTGAGTAACAGAACCCTGGATTCTAAGATTCCCAGGATTAAAGCAAAACCAAGCTTGTGGACAGGCAACACCTATTAGACCAGCAGCCAAAACCAGAAAAAGTGAACAGCTTCTGGGGATTGGGAGCTCTCAGGGGGTTATTATTTTTATTCCCCCAGAACTTGTGCTACCATTTAAAATAATAAAACAATTATCCTTGCCTGAAAAGAAGGCTAATTTCCCTTCCCGGTGACACTGCCCATCTACCTTCAGACACGCTGGAGGGGTAGCTGCAGCTCGGGTGCATTCCCAACAGGGAGAAGCCTGGGGCTTTGCTCCTCACTGGAGCTGGGAAGGAAGCACGGCTGCTGGGAAAGGAGCAGTAATCCCAAACCGGCTGAACTGCCTTCCACCGCTGCCCAAGGGCTTTGCCTCCAACATTGAAATGCTAATCTGACTTTGTAAACCCATAAACAAAAACAAAGAGGAGGACACAAGAGGTAAAAAGCCTCCCTGAACTCCATCCCCGAACCCAATCTCCAGCATTCAGGCTCTGTCTGACCCAGCACGGTTTTGCCAACAGGAGTGAGCCCCACAAGCTCTGATATCATAATTGCTGGCAGGCAGCATCTTTATGGTCAGATGCGTTTAAATGGCCACTTGCACCACACGCTGGAATATCCTTTGTTTCAGAAACCTCTGAAAACAGCTTTCTACGGCAGCAACAGGCCAGACACAGACCTGCCAGCCTTACTTACTGCCCTTCAACAACAGGACACCATCAAATATTAACAACACCAAAGCCTACGTGACTGCCGTATCTGGGCTCCAGCTTGACCTTGCATGCATTGTACCCACTTTCCCTGCCTCCCCTAAACCCACATTTTTAAGACCTATGCCTGCCCATGGCTCATAAAATGGGGGCAAGAAACCCTCTCTGGGACTTGCAGGTGGGAATCACAGACCCGGGTCTGACCCAGAAAAGTAGAGGGGAGTGTAGGAAGGAGAGCCAAGGTTGGCTTGTGGAGAGAGCAGATCCAAAGGCTTGGAAGGGGAGACGCTAAATCTCGGAGACCAGCAGGACAAGGACATCCCAAGGCTCACTGGCTGCTCTCTCTGCTCTTCCTCCAAAGCCTGCCAGCACACCCACATCTGCAGAGAGGCAGCACAGGGGGGTCATGTCTCACCAGCAGAATGCTCCCTGCCAGAAGGAGCACTGAAACCATCTAATTACCCTGAAAGCTGCCCTTTTGTTTCCCATCCTCCCTGTTTTCTTCTGTCTCCTGACCTGTTTTTGAAAGCGTTTTGGGCTGCCTGTCATGTGGAAGCCAGATTTTAAAGACAAAGCAGTGGCTCGGGATATTTATCCCTCTGCTGGCTCCAAGGACACTGCTGCTACAACCAATCTTCAGGGAAAAAAAAGAGGACAGAGTCAGCAACATGGACCACGGGGAAGGGGAAAGCTGTTCTGCATGCCACAGCAATTCCTTACTGGGGTAGCTGAAGCCAGCCGTGGTTAACTTAGGCCAGAAGGTCCAAGGGCTCTTCTCTGCCAAGTTTAGCTCTGGATGACAGTGAAATGTGCTTAATTTGACAGTTTCATTTTAACATGTATGGGCAAAGTCTAGAAGGAGACAGTGGCAGCAGCAAGGGAAGAGAGTTGTTGGATTATTATAAGGTAGCTTTTCTGTTGCCTCAACCCAGTGCTTAGCACTAAAAATGGATACAAAAAAATTATAGATGCTAACTCTTCACCCTAGCAATGAAATGATCAAACACAGAGTGTCTTCAACATGGCAACAATTCTCTCACACATTATAAAAATCAGCCTTTCACTATAAATTTCTAACTGCCACACCTCTAGCATTACAGAAGCTGAAAGCTTGGGCATAGCACTGGGGCTGGAAAACACAAGGAAACTTTTCACTTTTCACTTTTTTTTTTTTTTTCAATCTGTAATAAAAGAAAGTTAAGGCACTGCCATGACTGCTGTGTTCTCCTCAAACTGTTGGAAATACACCCTTGTGAGTGTGTGCAAAGTGCAGTTCCTGGAGTGGGCACTGCAGCAGCAGAGAGAAATAGGTGGTCAACAAAAAGTTTAACTGGTGGAATCCTGCCAAATGCAAGGAAAGAACCTGGCTTGTGCCAGTGAGGACGGGAAGAATAGTGCTTCAAAAGTAGAGGAGAACATCTTCTGGTGTCTGTTTGACTATTTCTCCTTGAGAACTGTCAAGTTTTCCTTCTCTCTGCTTTCCACCAGGTGATTCTAAGCCATGGGCTGGGTTACTGCACATGCCTTGGCATCAAATCCACGAGCCCAGTGCATTCTTTTGGCTAATTGGAGACAGAATCTGTTGGTAGCCCACTGCCAGACACACTGATCACACACCAGGTGTGCCAAACTAAAGTGAAATGGTCTGAGAGTGCATCATCTTCTCCTCCCCAGGCTCCTGATAAGACCACTCTGGCAGTCCTGCAGTAGCTACTCCATGACCACCACTCCCTTCTGATCACAGTCCCCACATTGGGGAAGCTGCCCTCTCCATTTCACACAAGTGCATCCCAAGCACGCAGGGCAGTGAAGGGTTAATTTAATTAGTTCTGTGTGTGCTCAAAGAATTACAGGCAACTTCATTTAATTATTAAGTAGCCAATCAGGTAATCTCTGTATCTGATTAGCACGCTAATGAAATAATGTCTTCCAGTTCAAAGCTGTCATTCCAATCAGGAGACAGCCCTTCAGCTAGAAGGAAAAGCTGGCCAGGTTTCCATGGGCTCAAGGATCTTGAAGAGGGGAGCAGGGAGCAGCAACATTCCCACCTTCCCTCTCCTTGTCTCTGCCTCTGCACAGAACAGCCCTTCCAGATGGGCAGAGCTCCAGAGAGGCTCCCTGATGCTCCAGGCAAGCGTCCTGCATCACCACCACCACCACCCCTCACATCCCTTCTGTCCTGCTTCCAGATCTGCAGAGCCTGGAGAGTGCCAGGCTGTTCAGAGTACTGCCTGGGCACTGCCAGCTGAGAGATCTGCTAAATATGTGGGGCATGGCTCTGCTATGGTCCACACGGGAGAAGAGGCACACAGCAAAGCCATTACAGCACTAAGAGGAAGCCAGAAACCTTCCTCCCTCCCCCATGCCACGCTCTGCTCCTGTGTCATATGCAGTTATTTCCAGCCTGGGGAAAAGTGCAAGGCGGCAGCTGTCACACGAGGCAAGGACTTGCCCCTTTTAAACAGGGATTTCAGGACTAAATGACCCATTACAACCAACACAGCTGCAAGAACTGGGACACTTCCACACAGCCCAAGAGGGGCTTTGGGAGTGGGGGAGGAAAGCAGGACACAAGCAGAGGGTTAGGATCATACTTCCAAGACCTGGCATGGAGTCTTCCCATCCCTCCACCTTTTAAGCATTAGCCCAGCTGTCCTCTTCCAACTGCTACTGTTCAGCCTAAGCACAGCAGGGTGGGATGTGCAGCCTGACAACACCTCCTCCTTTGGCCCCTTCCTCACAAACTCCTCCTGCTCAGACTCAGCTCAAACTCCCTTTCCCAAACAGCAGCACCAGCTACTCCACTGCAGCACGGCAGCTTTGTGCATGGCTGCACACATCCTAACTTTCAGTGAGCTAGCCCAGGTTTATCAGAGGAGCTGCAGCAGGATGTGGTTCAGCAGGACCAAACCATCCCAGCTTCCATCCAAGGAGCCTGGCAGATGTTGCTGCCCAAGCTCCAGCCTGAGCTGCTGCCTCCGTACTCGTGTGTGTCCTCACTGCCAGTTTAAACACTAACTCATCTCCAATTGCCACAGCTGCCAGCATGTCTTGGAGTTTCTGAGCTCAAGATCATCTTCCTGATGATGTTTCCACTCTGTTTCCACTCTCCCAGGGAAAGGGTGGAGCCTCCAGGATGCTCACACCAAACCACACTAGTTTGAAGTCACCACTTCAGAAACAAATACTGAGAAAAATCACAAGAGGAAGCAGAAAAATTGTGAGCAGCCCCCAGCAGCCAGCCAGTCAGCTGGCTTTCTATGAGAATGCTCAAGTGTTGACACTTTTTGTTGACCCTGCTTATCCTGAGTATATCTCATGAACAAGAAACAGTGCTGCTGAAAGGGAAGAGACACATCTCCCTCTCTTCTCTCTGCTGACTACAGCCACTCCAACTGAAGGAAACTGGTTAGATCAAGAAAGTCAGGCTTGGACAGCACAATGAAGCATCCACTAATAATCAATCCCTTCACAGCAGTCTTCCTGCCAACTGGCTAAGGACTAGGCAATGATTATAAACTGTAGTTGCTACTCCAAGGAAAAACAACACAACATCATATGGCGCCCCTTAAATTCTGAAACCAGTCCTGCTTACAAATAAAGACAAGTCTTTCTAACTGCCTGTCCTGCCCCCACCCCCCCCAAAAAAAATCAGCTCTGAAATCCAACGCTGGGTTCATCCCAGCTTGTGTTTCACTAGTCACAAAAAAACCCCCAACCAANCTGCCCCCACCCCCCCCAAAAAAATCAGCTCTGAAATCAAACGCTGGGTTCATCAAACGCTTGACTTCACTAGTCACAAAAAAAAAACCCCAACCAACCAAAAGGCCATAAAGCTTCCATCATTAAAGTTAACAGAAAATTCTGAAAGTGCTGGGAGGGTGAGTTTAACGCCTTGCAAGACACTATTGTCACCCCTCACTTGTGACATCCCACTCGGTACCTGAGGAGGTGAGCACAGGAGGACCTGGCAGGGCAGGGCTGCCCCAGCACTCATTAACCAGCACAGATGCAATTCGAGCCCGACTTAAGCACAAGCCACCGAAGTGGCCACCTGGGGACCCGCATTCCTTGACAGCTCTGCCGCCCTGCACATTCCAGCCCCCTCATCCCGTCCCCCGGCCCTGAAACCACCGGGTCAGGGAGGCACAGCATGACCTGATCTCCACCTCTGATAGCACCAAACCCTGTCCCATCCCCTCTTGCCACCCTTGCCACAGTCAGGCCAGATGTGTTGCCTCTCCCCCCAGCAAAGAAAAGCACAGATCAAGGATACAGATACCCATCCAGGCATGTGCAGGGACACCCTCTCAATGCCACAGCTATTTGCAGATCAGCCATCGTCCAAAACTTCCCAAAATGACAAAGTGCAGGCATTTGGCAGGTCAGATGTTTACTACAGAGAGCAGTTTGTTCCACCAAGGGACTCGCAGCACCCTCCCAAATTACACACTGCCCTTTACGGGATGCCACAGCAGCTGGAATCAGCTCGCTTCTCACATTCCTCAATAAGCACTTCTATTGGAGAGCAGGGAGGATGCAGGGCATCAGCTGCAGTTAGTCATGACTGAGAGCTGGGCTCCTTTTCCTCATGCTCCCAGCACTATCTGCAGTCTAAGAATATCCAGCACCACCCACCCTGCTGGGGCAGGGGGAGTCAAGTGGTCCGAGCTCCCAGGCATTACAGGTCTCCCTGCTAGGAGACTTTCACTCTGCCTCCCCCCAAGCAGCAGCCTTCAGTGGGGCCCCTCGATAGCTGGTTGAGATCCTACAGATCATGGAAAGATAATCCATTGCACTACTAATGCACTACTGCAGCTGTCCATGGAGAAAATCCCCTTTCAACCAAAAAAACTCCTCAAGCCCTTTGATCCTCCCCAACTCACAATTATCTTAAGGGCAAAATAGTCTTCAGAGCCTCGGCACCTTGTATCAGGCTGAAAGAAAGGAAATAGAGACTGCTATTCCCTGTTTATTCTACATGGCTGCCCTGTCCGACAAGGCAAGCTGCTCCAGCCTCTTCAGCACAGGCAAACAATTCCTGATGGATGGATATCTGCTTTGTTGGGTGACCAGAGCCACAGAAAAACCTTTCTCTCAGGAATTTTTTTTTTCTTTTTTTAAGAAAGTCTGAATTTCTAAAAAAAGAGTTTTGCGCTATCCTGGTTTTGTGCAAGACTCTGAGCTACAGAGAAGTTTAAGTGATTTCAGCTGCACGTTCAGGACTGACTACGGAATGAACAATTTAAAGGCTCACCATACAACTCCAGATCAAAACTTTTCTAACCACAATGTTCACTTGAAAAGAGAAACGTAGCAAGGCTTGATATAGCCCAAAACCCTTTCAGGGAGGGTCTTACTGATAAGGTTTCTTCCCCAGGTGCCCTCCTTGCTGCATGACCTCTTGTTACCTGTGCAGGCTCACTCCACCTGCTTCCCAGGGCTGCAGAGCGATAAGAGTTTCTTTCAGCAGAAGTGTCAGCTATAAAAAGCCCTTCCCCTCCCCGCTGCCTGTTTCCATTCCCGTGCCACTGCTTCAGTCATGCTGGTACAACCCTTTCGTGGGGCTGTGGAGGAAGCTGGCCGGGGGGAACTGCTTCTGGTGAGGCACAGCTCACTTTAGAGAAAGAAAGTGTTGTGGTTTTTAATCTGGGCGAGCAGTTTTACTGGTGGCAGGAGCTGCTGTGGGAAGGCAGCTTGAGAATTGATGTCCTCAGGTCCCACCAGACACTGCTCCTGAGTCCACACTAACAACACAGGGAAAAACAGCCATGTGATGGCCAGCTCTCTCTTCAAAATATGAAATCTAATGCTCTGAAATCCTATTAATTTCAGAGGTACTACGCTTTATATAATGGTTTTTAGAAAATTCATCCAAAATTCCCAACAAAGTACTACTCCTTGTGCACTTTTCTCCATCAATCAACCACTAATAAGCTTTGAATTCTGGACTGACTCAAGCTAAAGCAACAGGAGTGCTGGGGCCTTGGACAGGCTTTCCTAGAGGGAATGCTCAGCATACTTGGCCACTCCAATCATCCCAAACATGTTTACATGCCAGTGCACACATGTGGCCTGGGAAATGCATGGGACACGACATTATCTTTGCAAGAGGAGGGTGCAGTAAAGAGGAGAGGCAAAGGGAAGCACTGAGAAATGTCATATGCAGGGACATGCATGGCTGCCATTTTCCATGCTCAGAATGGGAACCCTTCTGAAACCAGGACTCACTTTTATTTACAAGTGCAACGTATTTTGCATTTGAAAATGCATTTCACTTCCACAGAGTGCCCTTAAGTTTGCATATTTAGGGGACATGAAGAGACTTACATGGTGGGCCAGTAGGGGCTAAGTGAGGTCACAAAATACCTCAAGAAAGCATGGAAGGGGTCTTTTTCCTTGCTTATTTTTCAGTATTTGAACCTTCCCAGAACACCAGAAGAGGGAGCCTTTGACTCCTCTCCCATGCTCATCATTTGTTTTATATTAGCAACAATGACAAGCTCTATTAAGAGTCAAGCTCTTTAAGTGAACTCTCACCCTTTGCCTCCTAAAACAAACAAACAAACAAACAAAAAAAACAAGCAAGAAAAAACTCAAAAACCTCCAACCACAACCCTCCTTGCCTTGTGTTATGGAGATATAAATATTTTTGCTGCCACACAACTCCCTACATACAGGGCTCACCAGAAAGGAGAATACTAGGTCTGCCTTCCAACCCTTTGGCCACACAAAGCTCCGGCCTCTTTACAGCAGGCTTAGCTGCAGAGAAAGAGCCAGAGAATTAATGGCTTTACCAAAGAGGAGGAAAAAGACCCTCCAGAGCTCTTTTTACATCACCAGCCCCAGCAACCAGAACTAAACTACGGCTAGAGTTTCAAGAGCCACAGTGGATTGACCCGGCAGCACGCAACCACCAAAAGCAGGAGGTCCTGCTCCCACCACAGAGCTACAACCCCCACAAAAACCCAGCCAGCAGCTGGGATGGTGCCAGGAAAGGGGCAAACCACAGAGTCAGAAGCGTGGCTGAAGCGAGGGCTTGAAAGAGAGCGAGATCTTCTTTCTGGCAGCCAAGATCTCTCTGGCAGCCGGCAGCCCCCAGGAGCAGCAGAGGCTCGTGTTTCACTGCCCCCTCCGCAGTGCATGTGCCCTCCTTCCCACCGGGCTGGACGTGGCAGCTTGACCATGCTGATGTAAAAACCAACAAAGACACCCCCCTCTGTTACTGAACCAAGGTAAGTTACTGCAGGGAAGAGCTGAACCAGTGTAAGGGCACCCAAGGGTGAAGAGCCTGCACTGTTTAAATCAGACCGGTCCAAAACCTACACTAAACCGGTGGCCTAGCCCAGGGTAGAGGTCTGAGCACCATTACACCCCTCATGTTTCAAATAATTCGATGTTAACTTTACATTCTGCCTTCCCCAGCCAGCTCTCAGCAGTCCTACCCCGGATAATACCAGCAGCTTTGCTTTTTCAGTGGAAAGCTGGTGTTTTAGCTAAGCATTTATAGTCTATAAAGAGTTTGTCAAGAAGTTGAGCCAGCACTGAAAGGAGTTGCCACATCGGGCTGCAAGACCACCTCTGAGCAGAGCAAAGACCTTGACTGCCATCAGCACTGAGTGTCGAGTTATTCCCCCACCCCCTGTAAAGGCAGTCTGTAAAGCCCCCCCAAAAAGCAGAAAAACGAGTGTTCTGGCAGCAAGCAAACTGCACTCTCACCACTTTTCCCCATCAGCTGTTTTCTGTTCCTCGCACAAAAGGCTGCAAACCCCTCCTAATTGCAGGAGCCTTCCACCTAACAGACCCTGCTCTCGAGGCCCTCCTCCCCAGGAACTGGGGGAGAACTGGGGCACAATAGGAAGGAGCCCGGCTAAAGGGAATAGATCTGTTAAATTAACGCATTTTCTGTCAACCAAATCAGCTGCCCCTAGTGCTATTGTTGGTGAAACAATGGAGACCCCAGGAATGGGCACCCATTAAAAGGAACAAGCCTGCTGAAAGGATACACTCTGAGGCACAGCCTTGTGTGTTTAACAGGATTCTCTACTGTAAGGAAGGAGGAATCACTAGGCTGCATTGTTCCCACCACCACAGCAGATGCTGTTGCTTCTGGTAACGAGGAGGGGGGGAAAAAATTTCAAAAAAAAAAAAAATTCATACATACCTACATTAACGTTTACATGATAAACTTTTAATTCGGGAATTTTAACTCCTTGGCTGTTGTCATTTCTACCCCTAGCCCTTTTCTTGAGGAGATTTTTGCCTGAAAGAAGTCTATGAAAGCATCCATTGCCATTACAAAAGTTAATTCTTCACCCTTCATGCAGGCACTTAACAGATGCCAGGGGCAGAATGGCACAGCTCTGCCGGCATTATGTGCTGGGAGAGAAAGACTGCAGTTAAGCAGGTCTACATGTAAAGCTGCAACACTTTAAAGGTGTTACTTTTAGCTGGTTTGGTTAGAGCAAATTCCACAAGGAAAAACTATTTGGGGCCCGATTTAGATGCGCTATGCAGAAGTTTAAACGGGCTGATTGAATTGGCACAGGTTTGTTTGTGGTGCTTGGGTCTTCTCAAACAAAGCAAACTGCAAAGTCATATTTAAGCTCCTACACAAACGATTATATTTTTTTTTCTCGTGGGGAAAGACTTGCACCTGATTATCTTAAATCGGTCTTAAAATAAACTCAGCTTAAACTGTTAAACTTGCGGGTACACAAACACTACAGCTAACACCAGGCATGATTTTCAGTGTCAGCTGTGCCAGCAGAATTGCGTATACCAACCCCACATAAAATCTGTAATATCAGGCTCCATGTGCTCCATCAAAACTCTGAAATTCTTATAGTGTTCCTCCTTCCCTTCTGCCTTCGACTGCTACAGTCATTCCCCAACTCCCCTGTCACCTAACTCAGATCCATTCAAAATGTTGCTGTCAAAATAACCTTCCTTATCCATTGTTCAGACACCCTTTGGCTTCGTGCAGTCACTACTTGTTTCTTTTCACAGGCTTAAGACAATGGTTTAACTCATGTATCAGCCTCCTGAACTACCTATTCCTGTTTGTTTGTATGTTTTTCGGTTTGTGTTTTTTTGTATCAAATTACACTAGAGTATCATTATATAAAAAGTAAACGCTCGTGTGAAAGTTTAAGATCCACAGTTGGGAAAGATGTGACTTGCATTTGAAATGGAAACTGCTTTCCAATTTGCAGACCACTTGAAACAACAGCTCTGAGAAGTATCTCTCTGCCTCCCCCCTCCATTAATCTCAATGAACTCCAGAGCCCAACACTGACATGTAGAGTGTTAATGATTCTATTATGAACAGAATAACTACGACGGCAAAAGGGAAGAGCAGCAAAGGAAGAAGTGGTGCTGGAACAGATATGGGGAGAGGGATGGGGCACTGCAGCAACTGAACCAAACAGTGAATGGGACAGGTAGAAAACAATAAAACCAGTACTGGCCCTTGATTTTGTTCGGTTTTTTAAACGACACCCAACTCACAGCCTCTACTCTGCTGAAGCTGATGCTGCCCAGGGAAGCAGAGCCATCACAGAGTGAGCACAGTGTAAAACCCAAATTCACACAGTGGTCCATAAACGGGTCTCTCCACACAACAGCACCAACACTGCCCTTTCAGTGTATTTGAATTCCATAATCTTTTCCAACCCTGTCAGCTCTCTGTACAGCACCTCTCCCTGCACTGTTACTCTACCTTTCCTCAGACAATGTGGTTTTTTTCTAAAGCAAGGTGCTTCACATGAGAGGGAAGTTTTAGTCAGCAGATCTATTGTTTGCTGTTGCTTCAGTCACTGCCCACTCCCACTTTAATGTTGCCTACCGTGAACAGGCAAATGGTAAGAGGGATGGACACCCTAATGACTGAACTATTCTACTGAAAAGGCATTTAAACTCGGAACTACCCTCAATGAGCATAGCTGACTCACATGAATTCACCAAAATTTTCATCAGCTTGCAGCACCTTCTTGCTGCATTGATCTCACTTAGATTTCAAATTCTTCTAATCAGAAACTACCTGGCCATCTCAATTATCACAGAGCAGGATGAAGCACCAGAAACGTTGCATATGCTCCTGTAATACCAACAATAATGCAGCACCAGACCCAAAGAGCTGTAGAGGGGTGAAGGCTGTACCTGGGTACCAAACCCTGATCCCATAAAAGCCACTGACAGAACAGGAAGGTTGTGCCATTTTGGTGTCACTGATCACAAGGGACACACCCAAAGGGCAGAGCAATAGGACCCACAGAGAATTTTCAGCAAGACATAACGTGATGTGACAGTGGAGGTCAGAGCATATTTGGCCATCATGTCCTTACTAGGAAAAAATCTTTTCAAAGCATTAAAATTCTAACACACTGTTTAACACAATTTTTTTTTTTTTTCTTTTAAAGCTGTACCTAGTTTGCACAGATAGAAGAAACTCTGTTCTCTGCTCTCTCCTTCTCCAGCTCTCCCTCTCTCCACACTCTTCCTCCTCCTGGGTGACCCAGGGGAGCAGTAGGAGCTGCTGGTTTCTAACAGCCACATAATATTCCTGACAAAAAGAGTCTGTTCAAGAACTGCCACAGAGGTACCACACCAGAGAAGGAAAAAGGTAGGCAAGAGCAGCAGTGCCCTCCCTGCCTGTGGGTGGGAGGCATGTACCTAAAGGCAGAGCCTGAAGTGTTAGGAAGGGGCAAGAGGCAAGGAAAAGCATCTTAAAGCTGCAGTGAAGTTAACAGCAGAGGCAATTTGCCCAAAGGTGCTTTTAAAAACCACAGGAAAAGATTTATGTTTTCCCTGTGTAATGTGGCTTTTCCCCTTTTTCCAAATAAACTAAGTTAACAACAATGTTTTGACTATTTTCAAGCACGTTCTGGAAAGCCACCTCCCCTCGACCTACCCAGGCAGAAGTTCCTAAATGTTTGACTCCACAGCTCCTGGGAGCACATGCCAAAGAGCTGGGTGGCCACGCCACATTGGCTCCTGTCCAGCGTTTTCAAGTTGTGCTGAATGAAACACGGTTGAAAACGTTAAATATTCTCCCAATATTTTTGATACAAACAACCCCTACAGCCGCCAGGAGGATATTTCAGTTGCAGAGGGGAAGGGCACACGGCCAGGAGATACTTTGACACAAGAGGTGTCCCACATTACAGTCCAGTCTTGAAGAGGGAAATAAATCACTCCCTATCATCACCTGCACTAACTTGACTGTGGAAAGCATCCTTTCTGTCCATCAAGGCAATGACAACCAAAAAAAAAAATGATCTGCCCCACACAGCCACACCACCTCCTGCTGCAGAGCAGGTAAGGACAAAGTCACTGATGCAGATTAGTGTGATGCAGGGAGGTCGGATCAGATGGCCCAGTGTGGTCCCTTGCAACCTCACCCATTCTATCGTTTTACAAACCACCAAGAAATATGCCACGACAACCAAGCCAACACAACCAAAAGCCCACTTCTGAAGTGGCATGAAAGTTTTGTACAGCAGATGGCCGACAAGGCAGCCATTTAAAAGGGGAGGAATGGGGAAAAAAAAACCCAACCCAACCCACCCCAGAAGGCAGAAGTGCTCTCTCTGCCATCCTCAGATCCGTGTACAAACACGGCATGAAGCTGAACACATCCTGCAGCACCCGCTTCTGTCCCACTGAACTTTTGACCTGCTGGCGGTAGCCGAACCCCTCCTGAGCCCATTGCCGGGTGATGCTGCAGCAGAGATTTAAAAAGAGGAGCCCAGGCGCCTGCATCTGCCAGAGCCAGCATGAGGGCCAGCTGTGCCCACCCCCTCCTCCCCAAACAATGCCCAGAGTCCTCCAGCCTGATGGATGCTCCTCTTTCTTTCTGGACACCCCTTTCCCCTGCAGTCTCTGGCTGTGCACCAGTCCAGCAAAAAGAAAAAATAATTAAAACGTTTGCTTCCCAGGTTTCTGCCATCCAGCTGCTGATGGCAGCCATGCATCTGCCAAAAAGGTTCACTTTCTTTTGGGCCAATAAGTAGAGGGTAAAGGGTTTGCATTTAAAAAGTGAAAAGAAAAGGAAGGGAAGAAAAAAAAAGAAGAGCTCCATTCTGCCTCTCCAGACTACTAAAGGCCCCAAACTTCTCAAATACCCTCAGCAAATCTGCTCAGCACAGGAGGGATGGGTCCAGATGGCCTATCATTTCAGAGCCTTCCAGCTAGCTATGGACAGACCCACCAGAAGAAAAAAAAATAGCAGGGGAGAAGGGATCAGGGGGGAGGGGGGCAGGTATGGGGGGAAGAAAACCAAAAAATAC
>VXBB01015797.1:12690-28411 GCA_013399915.1 Illadopsis cleaveri | reverse complement strand
TTTTTTTTTTTTTTTTGGCACCCAAATGGGTTTTCTGTCAGAGATGAAGCTCATGCTGACACTGTTGTACCACCACACAACTCGCATTTTACTCAGGGCTGGTGGAATTATGCACAGCTGCTTCTGGGCTGCAGTGCAGGCACACAGATAAATCTGCTGATGAGCTCAGGAGGACTTGGCTGGATGTTTGTGCCAACATACCTGAAAAAAGCTCGGTGACCCACAGGGAGAGCTGTGAGAACACCACATGCAGTGCACATTTCTGCTCCTCGGCCTTGCACGTGTTTTGTAGCCTTCCCAGGGTGCTGTGATTCCCATTTAGCCATCAATTCCCTGGAAGTGGGCTGGCAAGCAGGCACACTCCATTTATATTTAATCCAGCAACTCCTGCGTGTTGATGTGTGCCAGCAAATCAAAGGTAAATGCAGAGTAATGTGGAATCTGTGAGAGCTAAGGAAAATGATCAAGTGACATGCATTGCCATGTGAAATAACCAAATCAAACACCATTCCTTCCAAAAGAACAGAGAGGAGCACACTGCACTGAATTTAAAAGGTCCAGCAACCCAAAAAAGGCTCTGGGAGTGAATCAGGAGCCTTATCCCAGGGGATATTGAAATAACCGAGCCCAGGGTTCCTTTTATTTGTTTCATTCATTACTTTGTTTCCCCACACTAAAACCCTCTGCACTGCGAGTTGGCCATGAAGAAATCAGATTAATGGAGAAAATGAAGGGAAACCAATGGAGAAAATGAAGGGAAACCAATGGAGAAAATGAAGGGAAACCAGTCCCTCTGATCAACTGGGAGATGAACAGGATTCTTCTTTTTTTTTTTTAACCAACTCCCTTGAGTTAAAATGAGATTCAGAAATCCTGACCAGCATTGCTCTTGTGTTAAACATCCCCATCTTGAATCTGGCATCTAATTCAGAGGCAGATTTCTTCAAAGGTTATTCATCATGTGTGATTTGTACAGCTTTTTATGAGTGGTAGCAGCAACTTGCTAAGAGTTGTTGAGAGTGAAGCTAAAAAAAACATAACCCAGGCAGCCTAAAGGCAGTGAAAAGAGAATGAAGGAAAATGTAATATGCACTTCCAAAAGGCCACAGTGTCACAGGTTTTGGGATGGGTTTGTGCAGGGATGGGTGCTGCAGGTCACAGCACAAGGCAGATCTGATTGTGCACATCCTCCACACCCCAAACTGCCTGAACTCAAATGATGAGTGATTTGTCCTTCATTAAAAAAAAAATAAAAATACAAATTACTGTTCAGGGGAATTTCTGAGTTTCGAGATTCCCTCAGCAATTAATTTCACAGGCTGTGAAAATGCTGCAGAAAATAAAGTTCTGTCTCTTTTTGGCTTTTCCAGCCAGCTGAACGTGCTGAGATTTGGGCTCTTCTATCCTGATACAATTGAGAACTGCATTTTTCATAAAGCCTTTAGCACTACAAGATTAAATGTGAGAGAAAAGGCTATCATACACCCACTGCCTTTTTATTGAGTGCTTGCAGTTGCAGCACAATCCTATATAATAAAACTTCTGCCCAAGTTTTTATTCTCTCTTTTTTTTTCCCCCCCAAATGGCACGACAACTGGAATCACTCCATAAATGCACAAGGTTCAAAATACTTTCTTAATCTCTATTTAGGATTCCTGAAAAGACTTAAAGGGATATTCAGGTGGTCTGTGGCCATTATAACACCACTAAAACAATAGAGCTGCACCAGGTGACATCCTCTGAAGACAAAGTCAGGAACTTCAAAATTTATCATTAATAAACTGATGGAAAAGTAGTGAAATTGTCATTAATGCACTTCATGTCTTCTTAGAATATGATTCCCCCCAAAATTTGTGAGAGTTACGGACATTAAATCCAAATTCAAACATATTTACAACTTTGCAGTGGTAAATCTTTTTCTCCATCTTTATCCCTTGTTTTTTTTTTCCAGCTGAAATGAATTTGTGCTGCCAGAACTGAAGGATAATCAGAAACAGAGCAAGAAATACTTTAAAAGTCTGATTATAAAGTCTTGATTTGGGAACTCTCAAACAGTCTCTCTTAAAATGACTCTGTTGCCAAGTGGGATAACCCAGAGGAGTGAGAGGGATCCTCAGCTGAAGAGCTGAAAACGAGCCACTAAAATCCACCTGTGCAGATAAAATCAGACCCAGAAAATGAATTCATGCTCTTTCCCACACTCCAGATGAACAATTTCACTTACAGATGCTTCCCCCACCAATCTGTGGAGCCAAAGCTGCAGACCTGCAGACTCTCAAGAGCAGCAAGGATGGCACTGAGGGACGAAAGTTACACTCAGGTGCTTTTAAAACTTTCTGAAGTTTAAAGCACAGGTGTTTTCCAATATGCCAGCTGGGAAAATCCATATGATTAGACAGTAATTTCAAGAATATTGCTCTGCCTGTCTGCTGTAATCAGGGGCTTCTCTGAGGAACTCATCTTCTCTGTATCACCAAAGAGCTCCTTAATAATTGCTGATTTATAAGAGACCATATTTGTGCTCAATAATGCTAATTTTATGGATTCCTGAGCAGCTCCTTGAGTTATGTCATTATTTAATGTCAAAGGAGTGGGGAGCTCAAATAAACCAGCTGCATGTTTTCTCTGTTTTGCATTCTGCCTCCAGAGAAGAATTTTAAAAAATTTAAAAAGTGAAGAAATTTGGCATAACTCACATCATCAGGATGGATTTACCAATGGCACAGAACTGAATTATACCTCTTATTAACCAACAAACTCAATATTTAATATAAAGGCAACCTAAAGGAGGTAATTACTTTTGCAACATCAGCAGAAGACTGCAGCATGCAAAGGTTCAAACTGTCAGAAAAAGAAAGCCTTCCATGAATCGTCCTCTGTCTGAAGTAAATTGCACCTCTCTGATTAACTCTGACACATGAAGGGGCTGCAAATGATTCAATTAATTCAAAAAATTATTTTCATGGAAAACACATGTGTTGCTCTGCCACTTAACTGATGAATCCCAGCATGAATTCCTTCTCTTTTGTGGGAGTCTAAAGTTCTGTCCACATTTAATTATAAAAAATACCATTGTGAGAACAGAATTGCAAGAAATCTCTCCTGGCTAAATTACAAGTGGGGCCAAACCCTGTAATCTCTATTCAAATTCTCTATTCTCTATTCTCTATATTCTCTGTTCTCTGTTCTCTATTCTCTATTTTCTATTCTCTATTCTCTGTTCTTTCAGTGACATTATCACCTAAGGGACATCCTGATTTGACCCCACACCTCTCCACCTCAGAGTTCACCTGAAATTCCAGCTGAAAACACACCTTGGAGGGCAGTGGGAGCTCACAACCACCTATCTGAGCAAAACAGGGCTGAATTTTATCCCGTGCTGTCATTTCTGCAGAAAGCCCTGCCGTCAGCAGGCTGCAGGATTAAAACCCCTTTTCCCTCAGAACCACATCTCCAGCACTAAATGTGCTCTGATCTCAGCTTAACACATCAAAGCTGGCCTGGAATCAAACCTTCCCCTTGTTATGATGACACATTTTTAGGTGTAAAGACCACAAAGCCTGCCCAGGTACCTTGAACCTCCCCCTGTGCCCCTCTGATGCCCTGGGCTGATGTTGGAAAGAGCAAAGGGATTGCAAGGAAGGGGGATGAATTCACACCTTTGGTTTGTTGTTATCTCCAGGCCTCCACAGCTCGGTGTAATCCACCCAATTCTGTAATTTCAGCCCCAGAAACTCCCTGCAATGAGATTACAGCAGAGCTGAAGGTCACCCCTGGACTGTGTCATCCGCAGGAAATTCAATGTATGCTTGCACTGTATTTATCTCCAGCCAGCGTTGTGCAGCAAATAGGATAAAGCAGAGGTGTGCAGTGGGCAGAGAGATAAAATTGAGAGTGAAGTGTTGGTTTGGGAGAGTTCATGGCAGGGAAAACCTCACCAGGCTGCACGAGGGATGCTGGGACTAGGCAAACTCACCTGAACTCTTCATTTTTGTTAAGAGGGTCAGTTGTGTTTAAAGCAGATTTTGTGGAAATGAAATGGATTTTTTAAAGTAGATTTTTTTTGGGGGGAGGGAGTAGAAAATGAATTGTTGCACATAAACACACATGGGACAAAAATTAGCAAGGGAAAGGAGCTCCCAAATCTCTCACAAAAGTTACCAGGCACTGACTGGAGGAAATGATTTTTTAACTGAGGGCTCCACATCAGCCTTGCAGGCAGGCAGAGGGTTTTGTGTCTGTTAGAGGAAGCAGAGAACTCCAAACACCTCAGCAAATGCCTGCTAAAATCAGGTTTTACATGGAAATGTGCACTAAATGCTCAAGAGCAATGGATTTTCTATGTAATCAAATTGTTCTCCTATTAATACTTTTCATGAAACACGTTTTACACCGAATCCCATTAGCTCTCCTTTTTGCAGTCAATTTTTTCACATAACTCTTCTCTTCCCCTTGAAAAAAAAAAAAAAGCAGGGAGTTACAAATTCCATTTTTTGTTTCCATCAGCTCATTACATAAATTATTCAGGACTGTTTTATAAAGTGGGGATTTCAGCTTCCTCTACAGAAATAAGGAGAAAAGACAGTCCTAAAACAAAACAAAAAAAAGGTAAAAAAAACCACCCTCAAACATTTGATGTAACTTTAATTATCCTTCCCATTGAACTGCAGCTTGTTCACCAGTTTATAACCTCAAAAAATATCCTTTATATAATGGATGTTACTCAGAATATTTTATACACTTGCCATAATCACCATTCCAAACCAGGAAAGGAAACAACAAAGGGGCAATTCCCAAGGCAAAATATTTCTTGTGGGTTTGACCTCTTAGTTTGCACATTCATCCCCAGCAATCACCATCTTCTGCCACCTCCACAGCAAAATTTCCTCTCCCTCTGCAAGATCCCTCTGCAAGCCAGAAGCCACCACCTTGCACCTTGCCAAATGAGGGATTTTCATCAAGGAAATCCAACCTGTGGCCCATTTCTTAATCAGAAAATATTTCCAGTTCCTATCTTGAAAATAATCAGGGGAGATTTCTAATATTTACATCAAAACCCACATGGCTTCTGAGGGCACAGGAAATTTCATGCCAAGAACCAGGAAGAGTTTGGGAGCATTTTAACCTTTTATCATTTGCTGTAGTGAAATTCAAATAATGTGGTAATACTGTTAAAATAAATTTTAAAAAATAAATAAATGCTGCTACTACTGGCAGCAGCCAGTGGTTGTTTGGCAATCCAGGAAAAATTAATTCACTTTTTTTGCACCATGGCAATAAGAAGCACAGGTTTTCTTTTTCTTGATTTATTTAAATTGAGTGTCTGGCACTTACTGAAAGGAAACATAGAAAAAGGATGTTATGATTAATTAGAAAGTCCTTTTGGATCAGAGAGGTTTTTGGGGTTTTCCTACTGGAATAAAACCAAAATGTAGTTATGCTCACAGTCACTGAGATTGGTTTTAGGGATGTTCATCTTCCTGCCTTGCCCTGGAAAAGGGGAAGCTGGAAACTTGTGGTAAAGTCACCATAAAGCAGCAAATTTGACAATTCTCAGATGTTTAAGAGAGGAAATAGTGCAGCAAAACCAAGGTGGTTTGTTCCAAGAAAACAAATATCAACAGACAAGATTCTACCAGGAAGAGAAACACTGGAATGAATTCCTGGAATGGGGAAAGATGAGACACAAGGAAAAGAACAGCTGAGGGATGAAATTCAAACGTAAAACAACAGACAAGATGGATCTGAAGGTTTTTCCTAACTCCATTTCCTGATTCAGGGTAAAATCTGCTTTTCTGCTATAATTCAGCAACACAGCAAGTGTTGTCCACTATGAGACACAAAAAAATTAATGAAAATGAATCTCATTTAACTTCTGTGTCACGACTCACTCAAGGATCAGGTTTGTAGGGAGAGCTCTCCAGATCAGTGCAGATGTCTGGAGAGCCAAGCAGAGGATGAAATTCTGGGGCAAAAAAGGAGGCAGAGTATGAGCTGGGAAAGGAGTGTGACAAGAAAGGGCAGAACTTTGGAAATTAAAAAATCAATAAACAGCCAACACATACCAGCAGTGTCATCCACATCAGAGGAAAACATGTTTCCTCCTGAAGATGAGAAAGAGAAGTCAAGAAGTCATAATTTTCATCTGGAACATCAAACAATAAACTGATTTCCTTTAGATAAAACCATGTTAATGTCTGGATTGTTAATTATGAAGCAGATGACAGCTGTCAGCAGATGTCAATTGTGTTTTTAGAGAAGATTCCACTGATTGAAAATGGAATGTTTTATCTCCCCAAGTAAAAGACACATAAAACAGATTCTAACAGTGTTGCAGGGGAAGGAAGCAAGTTGAAAACTGCATCTAGAAGTGGGTTTTTACAAGCTATCATATTAAACTGCACAAAATTAATAATGGAAACATGCCTGAATCCTTTCAGTCAACATCACTCAGGGCTTCGTGGGAATAAGATAAAAGCTGTCAACAGAATTATATAAAGGAGTCAGGATTGCTGATGTCTTTTTGGAAACTGATAGCAAAGTTTCTGCTGAACAAAGTTGTGCTCATGGTGCTTTCTGTCCATTCTTGCTCAGCTTTTCCGTAGNTATATATATAAAATAAGATATGCAATGTATTATTTCCTCTTTGATCCTTCCTCCAAAAAACACATTACAGCTTGATGATTGGGGTTTTTTTTAAAATATCCTTTTGTTTTGCATTTATTGATTTGTCTTTGAGGGGATGAATTGTGCTGTTCGACAAGGCTCAGAGGCTGAAATATTTCATGGTTATCATTCATAACTCTGGAGTTCAATAATCTGTGGCACCTCCTTGTCCTTTAAAATATTGGCAGCACTCCGTGGTCCTTATTAAAATATCTGTGATGCTTCTTTTTAATTTGTCAGACGAGGGATGGCACAGGTGGCAATGCAGAATGGGAGGATTCCTCTGAAACAGAAATAACCTCCAAGGACATTTCCCTGCTGGCTGTGTTTACTCAAATCCCATTTTGTGAGGATTCTGAGCCCCAGTCCAGGCTCTTTTCACCTTTCCAGCAGGTAAACAATCATTTTCATCTGCTCTGATAAATTCCCATCATTTCATTCCCACCTTGCTCAGGGATATTTGGAAGGAGTAAAAATACCCACTCAGTTAAAACCTGACTTAATAAATCAGCACATCCCAAATAACCTTGGAAGTTTAAACAGTGCCTGTTCCTGTCAGCACCACCAAGAACAACCAGAGCTGAGCAGATACCAGCCAAAGACATGAATACATCAGACAGGCCACAGCAGCATGACCTAAAACAACAATTACTTCTTTGGAAGGCTGAAAACCCAGCAAAAGCAGATTTTTCAGGTAAATAAACATGTCCAGATTGACTTGGAAAGCATTTGCAGCTGGGACAGAGGAGTTGTCACTGGAGTACAAACAAATGAGAGTTCCCAGAATTAATATAAAGCCTCATCTCATCTTGCAGCCCGAGAAAAACTAATCAAACCAAATAATTTATTCGAGGAATAGCAACCAGAGGACAGCTGTCATCTCAATTAAATGGGCTCCTATTGCCAGTGGTGCCACATCACTCCTCCCCTGACCCCAATCCATCCACTGATGTAGTTATGGCTTAGACAAACTCCTTAAAGGTAATTCTGTCCTCCAACCCCATCTCTGCCTTCTGGGAATTTACTTTTCTCCCATCAAACTCTGTTTCTTGTCTAACCAGCTGATAACTCCCAGTCAAAGCTGGTAATCTTTAAGGAGACCTCAACAATTTGACCCTTCTTACACTTTCTTTTGACTTTTAAATTATTATTTTTATTTAATTCAGAAACCAAAAGTAATTTCATAGACGTGCTTTAAAATGAAAGGACGTGGTTGAGCATTTGAAAAGTTTATGATGTAATAAAGGAATTCTAATAAAGGATCTGTCATGATGAAAAATAAAATCCCATTTGATGACATGGTTCCTCTGAAATGATTCAGTCTTTTGTTCACTTTGGTAAATGAATTTTTTAGTATCATAAAAATCCTGGAATATCCTGAGTGGGAAGGGACCCACAAGGGTTATTCAAGTCCAAATTCCTTTGTTTTCATCCAGAATGTGAGCACCAGCATTATTCTGAGCATGGTAAGATGCACAATATTTGCAGTATATTTAATCCTACCTGCTGTAGCGCTTCAATGAACATCTCACAGTTTTTGTGATATTCTTCCTTGCCAGACTGTTTTCCAAGAATTTCCGCTGGGACGTGGCAATTGAGAGATCTGTTGAAAGGAATGAGGAAAATATGAGCAAAACTCGTCGTTGGCATGATTTAAAACATTCCCTTCACGAGATGTGTCTGGAGCACGGAGATAATGAAGTCACACATCCTGATGAAACATCACAGAGGAATAAAACATTTTATTGAACGTGATGAAAGTAATGTGAGATGTTAAAGTTTAAAACTCTCCCGCATTGTCATTTGTAAGTCTTTATGGCCAATATCCATGCCAGGCATTGCTGCAATAATCACTTAATTCCTGACTCCACAGAAATTAACTCCACAATCCAACGGCAAAGAGCAGAATCATTTTAATATTTTAACAGTTAGAGGATAGAGAGTCTTATTTAAATACAGACACACTTTGAACTACCTGCTCTTTCACAGTTTGGCTGGAAATTGTAATAATTATACTGCACATTATTATTTTTCAACAGTTGTGTGTTATATCTTTATACAGAGATAGGGATGTATTCCAGACAGGGAAAGCAACATATCAGAAGTACATAAAAAATAGGATCTCTTTCCAATTAGGCAGCTAATAAAAGTAGCTTAATAATCCTTTGGAGGAAAAAATACACTGATATCTTCTAAGGTTCAAATTTAAGACTTCATTTGTGTACAATATTCTAACCAGGAACAGAAAAGAAAGGGATGTGTCCTAGACAAAAATAGAAAGGGATAGGCATAGCCATTGGGTTTTTACCTGGTGTGCTATGTTGAGACAGAATAGAAAGAAGAAAAAAATTTGATTGTAGTTAAAATTTGGTTATTATCTGGTGAAAGAAATGCATTAAAGTTTCTCTTCCCTTTAAAAAAAATGAAATACTGAGGAGCAGTTTTTAATACCAGAAACCACGATACATCTCCATAAGAAACATCCTACCATTAAAGGAATTCTGGAGCTTTTATTCTGGAGATCAGGCTGGATTAGGATAGATTTCCTTTCACTCCCATCATACTTTTAATCTGAATTCTGTCAGGCAGGAGGAACCTGCTGTCATCAGCCCTGAAATGACCAGGCTCATTTTCAAACCAACCAACTGGAATGTGCAGACTGAGGGGTTGGTAACAGAGTTGGTGACTAACAAGACCTCAAGAAAGGAAACCATGGTAGCTGAAAGTCAATAGAGAGATATAAAAACAAATAAACAAACTGAAACTGCTGAATATTTCCAAAAATCTGCTCAGCCCAATCAGAAATTGACCCAAAACATGATTCAGCCTGCAAGAAAACAGAGGCACAAACCAGCCCGAATAAAACCCACTCCTCTCTTGTGCCCTGGGCTGTTTTGCATTCCTCTCCTTGAGTGAACAAGTCGTGCAGAAGATGCTCCCGGTCAGATTTGTGCTGTTGGTTGGGACCTGCACTGATATTTCAGCTGCTGCCCTAATCAGCACTGAGTGTCCCCCATCCACATATTTGACCTTTTGTGGCCAAACTACACCAGGTTTTAAGCACAGGAATTCACATTAAGCTCCTTTGTTGTGAGGCTCTTTCCTTTGAAACTTCATGTGCATAAATTAGGCTGCGTGATTTCTTCAATCAAGAAGCAATTTGTTTTCACTCCGTTGAAATGGACGAGATTTAACCCATCAGGATTTCCACTGATATTGTTGTGGAACTTGAGGGCTCAAGGAATGGACCTCGATTTTCCAGCTTTGGTCACGACAATAAATTGTAGAACAGAGCTGGTAAAGGAGCCGGACTTTTATCTCAGGAGTGTTCTACAGATACAGCACATTCCTTAGACTTTTCCAAAATCAGAGGAATAATTTCTTTAGTGTCAAATCTAGCGGAGCCCCAGCTTCAAATTTGTAGAATTTCTGGTTTGGGCAATTTCTGGGAATTTCTTCTCAACATTTATTTAATAATTACAGTCACCTCCTCCTACTGCTCTGTAGCATCCTATTTTTAGCACTTGCTTCCCAAGAGACTCCTTGCTAGATCCATATAGTTTCTTCTTTTTCTGATACTTTTTAAAGCGTTTCTTGATTTTAGAAATGCGATTCTTCCCTGTTACTGTTCAACAGCTCCAACATTTTCTGATGTTTCACAGCATTTACCTCGTTCTGCTGCTCTGGGCTATTTTCCTGCAGCACAGCTGAAGTCTCACACTTGAGGGAAAGAAAGTCTTAAGAGGAAGGAAGTCCCTTTTGATTTCAGGCAGGAACAGATAAAATATTCCTCATACTGATCATAGTCACTAACTGAACAACAGAGCAAAATATTTTGGGGTAAAGGTGCTTCTCTCCAAATAGAAACACTCCAGAATTTCCTGTTTGCTGCATCTCTCAGCGGCTTTACTGCATTTGTTGCAGGTTGGCATTTTGTACTTTCACAAAAGGCCATCGGTTTCGATACCAGCATTTGGAAGATCAGTAATTTTGGGTTCGAAATTTGGCTATTAAGTAAAATATGGAAGAGCAGGGCTTGAGGTAGGAAGGGAAAAACAGAGATAAAACATCTGATTGTTCTAAAAATCCATTGTTCAGCTCTGTTTGCAATGCCTGAGTCAGGTGCTATCAGAATGCTGCACATGCCATCCATTTCCAGTGTGTTCAAAAGGAAGTTCAGGAGAGTGGGAGTGAGATTGGAGCTTTTAATCTCAAATGCCTCAGAAGTTCTTCAAAACTTGACAAATGAGGTTATTGCAAAGCAACTTTAATATCAAGCAAGGGTTTTCCCCACATTCTTTTTCTGTACAGAGTAAGGTTTTTGGACATATCTGTGTTTTCTACCATCATGCAGCTGTGAAATGGATTGAGTTTGGAGATATTTTGTGTATTTTTCAACTCGCTGTGAGTCCTTGAAAAGTACTTTTTTAAGGAAAGAAAAAGAAAAAGCTCCAAGAAAAAGCTGTTCAGATGTCAAGTCATCTACTAATGTTAAAGGAAATAAAAGAAATTCATCCTACTGAATGTTTCCTTTGGCTGAAGTAACCTTCCTTTTGGCTGGAAAAGGTTAAACACTGACACACAAGATACTTTTCGGAAGCAAATTAAAGGAACTGGAAAATCACACAAAACAAATCACAGGGGTAATTAGGACAGAGCAATTTTCTGGATGTGTGCAGTGTAAAACACATCTTTTTAATGTCTAACTCCCTGTTCCATCCCAGTGAGAATTAGCATTTCATAGAGAGATCACAGCCAAGTTAATGGGACCCTGAATCCTTACTTGGAGTTTCCTCTTCAAACTATTCTATGCCCTGCAAAGTTTTGACTCCTGGAGGATTCTCTGAGTTTGATTTTTAACAGGTTTCCAGGCCACACTTTTTTTCCTAAAATGCAGAAAATCTGACGGTGTCTTGTTGGCTTGACTCAGTAGAAACGTCCCTGACATGTGCCAGTGAGCAAAGAGCCCACGATCTCCACCATCAACTGCCAGATGAGGAGAGGAAGTGTCATTGTCATGGAAAAGAGCAATAAATCACCTTCTGAGGGCCGAGAATGCAGCATTTGCACGGTTTGCTATTTGCATTTGTGTCTTGAACTCCCCCGTGGGATGGGCAGGGAATTTTGTTAGGAGCTGCTTTGTCTGCCAGAGTCGAAGTCATTATCCACTCTGAACCTGTTGCTGTTTGTTCCAGGGGTAGAAACACCAGGGAATTCCGTTTCAAATTCCTAACTGAATCTGAACTGTTAGTTTAAAAAAATAATAATAAAAATTGCTCTTATCTATTCTGGAAAAAATATTCCTTAGGTTTTGGAGGACATGCTCTCCACTGGTTGTATTATCAAATAATCCTGGCACAGCACATCTGCTTTCCAAAGGAAGCCATGAATGACCAGATGATGCTGTTTAATACTACAATGACACAGACTCTGAACTTCAGAAGGCTGAAAATGACTCCTTTATTTTGGAATGNTCCAAACTTCAGAAGGCTGAAAATTACTCCTTGATTTCTGGGATATGTCTTCTTTATATACTTTTTTACACAGACCAATTTGATTGGTGACACAAAGGCAAAACCTCTTCACTCACATTGGTCAGAGCAGAGGGACATCAAGAAGAAGTCCCTCCTAGGGAAAAGGAATGAATAACAAAGTTACAGTCACAAAAACATTTCTCCTGTTCACAGAAAATTCCCTGGGAAGAGAATTTCAGAAAACCAGAACCCCTCAGGCACGGAACCAGGGCTACAATCAGATATTTGTTTTGTACAAATACATACATGACCATGTACTTGTTTTGAATACAAACTATCTGGAGGCATTATTTTGTGAACTGACTTGCCTGAACTTTTAAAACAGATTCACTTTTCCCACAGTAGTGATGACTCCAAATTTAACACATCTTAACGATCTTATTTCATCAGCAGATTGGCAAAGACATCTTAGGCTTCTCCTGGACTCTACAAGAAACAAACTCAGACAAAATTAGGAGTAACAGAGTACAAACACGCTGTTTGCACTCAGGATTTGCAAGCTTTGATACTTTGCCTTCTCCAGTGTCTCAAATTATTCACTGGAATAAACTTATACATCAAACCAGATGAGTCACTCCAGTTGTTTTTTGGGGATTTGTAGAAAGGCAAAGAGCTTTGATTAATTAAACATGTATTTACACATGACCCAGGATGTTTATTTTACTTATGATAAGTGAATAATTTTTCTTATGAATCCACCTTGCCCTTAAAATTCAGAAATATTTCTCTTTTCACTAGGATGATAAAATGGAGTTATCAAGTGTTTTAATAAAATTACATCCTGCCAGGGTGAGGAGTGAAAAAAGGAACCAGAACTTGTGGTGATCAGGTAGATCTTTCTGACATCCAGGTGAGAGTACACGAAGCATCCAATCCAGGTTTCTATTTAAAGATAACATTCCTCACCGTGGCCAAGCACTGTCAAGTAAATTTTTGCAAAATACCCAGGAAATAAAGTGGCACAAGTGGAAAGGCTCTGAGGCTCTGTAAATCTGGGAGCAGGAGGAGGACTAAGAGAATATAACGGGTGCTTACCCTGTTATTGGGTTTTTTCCCTTTATTTATTTCCTTGGCACCAATTATTGGCCACCATTAGGGATAAAATACTGGAGAACTCGTGCCTTTGGTGTGCCCCAGTCCACACAGCACACAAATAAATGTAATGTCCACACCAGGGTGAGGCTGGAGGCAGGAGGAGATGAGGATTCTTCTCTTCTATGGCTTTTCACTGTGGAGAGAAGAAAAATGAAATTACCTCTATGAAGGAAATGAGGAAGAATCCTCACAGCACAGTAAAACCACAATGTCTGATTATCCATAATAAATTGCAGCATTGGAAACTCCATCAAAACCCTGCATTAGGAAAGTTTTAAATATTACGAATTGCTGCAAAATTAATTTCTCCAGTGGCTGCCAAAATCATCCAAACCCATCTAATGGTCGTACAGTTGTAAGAAACTCTTTGGAAAAGTGTTTTGCTGACTTTAGCTTGTTAACACTCACCCAATCTGATCTGTCAAATTCAAGCTGTTCCAAGTACTGGAACAAAGAGATGAGAGAGAAAATTATTGTATAATGGAGAAGAGAAACTCAAACCCGGTAAATAATCAAAGAAAAAAAGTGACTAAAACTGTGACTTTCTATATTTGTATTTTTCCTTTTGAGTGATTAGGGACAAAGGATGAAAATTATGTGATTTATACTTTACAGAAAGAATTTTTCTTTTCTTTCTTTACACAACAAAACAAACAGAAACCAGGAGAGCAAATTGATGTCACCAAATGTTTTTGTCTAGATAAAGATGAAAAGAAAGAAGGAAGACTGGCAGGAAACTTTTTTTGAGTTTCTGCTCTTTTTAACCAAAGTAGGTTTGCTCATCTTCGTGTTATTATTTCTGGTGCTGTGAAGTCATTTAAATACGATAGCATTTCTCATCTTTTCAGCTGGGGAGGATTCATCTGACAGGTTCAGATGGGTGTAGATGGATGTACAGGAACTGGATATATTTTCACCATAATCCAGAGTATCTGAAGGTCCAGCTCAGTAGCCCAGAATTAGTTTAGTGACATTTAAAATCCAGTTCTCCTCCTAATCCACTTCTCTCATATTGTTGATCAATCTCTACCTTTGTCTTGTCTTTAGCATATATTCCATCCTAGAAATCCAAGGGTTGATTGACTTTCTTTAATTTGAGTGGATATAACATACACATATTTATTTTGCTTCAGCTAGTGCATTATTTCTCCTTCAGCTTGATTCGCAGCATGAAAATTAGTATTTGCTATTTCTATTTTCTGTTAACATTACCAGCAAATAATAAATGTTGCCACAGTAAAAGCTGTGACTGCTTTCCACACTGATCACCTTTTTAACTAAAAACAAAGTCTTTGATCTTCCAATGATATTAGAGTCTTCACTGAGCTTCTCCAGGCAAGGGTTTTCTGGTTTTCCAAAGAAAAAAAATAAATCCTAGATGAAAATCACAAAAATTTAAAACCAATTGAGAATGTTGCTGTATTTTCAGCTCTTGACACTAGCGATGGCTTTTATGCAATTGTAGCACCAGGATATTGTGTTATTACTATTGAGATATTTCATTCCTCCTTAACTATACTGCAAATGTTTCCTAAGGAACGTGGCACTGGGAAACTTCAAATCAAAGATTAAACCTTCCCAGGATCACAGACTTGCTCTCCCAGTGTTTTCCTGTCCGTGTTCCACAGGCAAAGCAGAAAATTCCAACCTCACTCTTCCCGACCTTGTCCTGTGGCAGGGTTATTTCGAGGATTTTTGTGCAGACCATTGGATGGGATATTTGGGATGGAACTCCAGCAGTCACACAGGGTTCGTTTGTAAACTCTCAGAATCTGCTGATCCTCCACTCTGGGCTGGAGTATCTGTCCCACTGGACTCATTCCTGGATTTTCCTGGGCGCTGCTTTGGCAGGATTTCAGCCCTGCACTTGTTCATTTTTACACATCTCCTGCAGTGTTTCCTCTGCTCTCTCTACAGCTGGTTACTCCCTGTCTGCCTTTGGCACAGGAGGCTTTCATTTCCTCACTGATGCTCAACTGCTTGTTTTGATTCCTGGGAGCTTGTGCAGCAAACACTGCGCTCCCCCACAATTCCCAATATACCGGCTACGAGGATCCGTGGGATGGTGTTTACATCCGAGGGGGTTATAAATAAAAAAAGTCAGGATTTTTTTNAAGCTCAAACTTCAGGCATCACTGCAGCACAAGATTTCTACTTCAGGCAGCTCAAAGTTCCTGCTGCACAAAGCCTGAGACAGAGGGAAACCCAGAGAGGTGAGGGAGAGCTGGGAGGAGAGAAGAGCTCTTCCCAGAGAACCACTCCAGCCCCACCCTAATGTGGAACCCACTGCAGGAACGCAAAGATCTGACCAGGGAATGGGGATATGTGGGAAACAGAAAATGCAGAAAACTCTCACAGCAGTGTGGATGTAGGCCTAGAGTTTAAAAGATGCAAGAATGAGGACATGGAACAATAGGAGTGTGTTT
>VXBB01015797.1:0-12551 GCA_013399915.1 Illadopsis cleaveri | reverse complement strand
GGAGCTTGTGCAGCAAACACTGCGCTCCCCCACAATTCCCAATATACCGGCTACGAGGATCCGTGGGATGGTGTTTACATCCGAGGGGGTTATAAATAAAAAAAGTCAGGATTTTTTTTTCATTTTCACCATCCATAGATGTATTTAACAGTGTGTGTTCTGTAGAATAGAAGGTATCTCATGGTGGTTTGGATTTCCCTTTTCTTTCCTCGAAAGAAGGAAATCTTTCTGCAGGGATCAGATTTCACAGAAGCCACTCCACAGTCTTAACTCTTTTTATCCTCTTGTCATTCTGGGCATTTGGAATGTGTGAACTTCATTCCAAACTCTGATTTTACCCAGGAATATGGCAGCAGCAACCCTAGTCCCTCGAGGTAAGTGAAGAGAGAACGATTTGGAATTTCCAGCAGAGATTTTTTGACTCCAGCCAGGAAACTCAGGGCACTCCACTGCTACCTGCAGTTCCTGCCTTCAGGGAGCACAGAAACCTTCAGCTCAGCAGCTTCTCATTCTCCAGCTCTGGAAGAGCCAAGCTGCTTCTGACAGATGAGCCTAAATGGAGCAGAAGGGGCTGTGCCCTCGGGAAAAGGTCGGGAAGCTCAGGCAGTGGGGAACTCGGGCAGCAGTGACTGGAGGAGGATGGTGCTNAGGTGAGGGAGAGCTGGGAGGAGAGAAGAGCTCTTCCCAGAGAACCACTCCAGCCCCACCCCAAATGTGGAACCCACTGCAGGAACTCAAAGATCTGACCAGGGAATGGGGATATGTGGGAAACAGAAAAAGCAGAAAACTCTCACAGCAGTGTGGATGTAGGCCTAGAGTTTAAAAGATGCAAGAATGAGGACATGGAACAATAGGAGTGTGTTTTTGTGCTGTGTAGATTGCCTTAGCAAGTAGAAAAATATGTTAAGACTTATGTTAATCAAGATAATAGAAAAGTTTGATGATGAGGCTCTGTGCTTTGTTTATAGAAGAGTATGAAAAGTTCCTGAGTAATAAGAAATATGAAACAAGCACCTATTGTTAGATAAAAGGTACACATGTGGTTTTAATGATTGGTTTATGCAGATGCCTGTGAGCTCTTAACAATTTGCTATTGGTTAGAAAACTTTTAAAAGGCCTTGTAACACAGAGGATTCTCTCTTGTAACACAGAGAATTTCAGCTGCTGTTGGTAAGGCCTGAGCTGTTGCCATCTTTCAACTGTCTCACCCTGTACTGAGGCTGATGTTGCAATAAAAGCTCGAGGAACATCTCCCGTTATTTGGAAATTAGATCCAACAGGGATGCACCAAAATCTCCGTTTCTAATTCAGTGGAAAAGCAGGAATTTTCACAGGGAGCAGCAGGCTGGAAGACAAACACTTGGCCTAAGTCTGGATGGAGTTTAATGAGCTCCCCTGGCTGCCACAGCTGCACTTCACCACAGAGATTTTAAGGGAGAGTGGCTGTTCCCTCACTTTCTCCCAATTAAAAAGAATCTGAACAGATTTATCCAATTTGACTGAACCTACCACAGCTTGAAGAGAAAACAGTTGGTTTATGAAAATGCTGATGGATCAGTCGAAAGAACAGAAGACTTTGGAAGTTTCTTGAATTAGCCTTAGAAAAGGCAGCCAATTTTCATCTCCATTTATCCAGGCACATATGGATGGTTCCATAAGCAGAAAAAAGAAACAAAAACCCAAAAAACCCCCCAGCTTATCCTAGTCTGTTTAGGGAATGAGATCCAAATGAGCTGAGATAGAGTCCTCTGAAATCTGGCTCATCACTTATGAACCCTGAGTTTTTATTCATTGGGAAACTTGTCACCCTGGGAGAGCTGATATATTCCAGGTTTGCTGTTAAAGGTAGGATGCAAAAGAAGTTTTAATCAAATTATGATTCATTAAATAATAATCCTGGAGACTTGTTTTCTCTATTTGTCATCAAAATTAGAGGCATGGCTGTGGGGGGATGTTTGCAGTATTGGTGAGTTTTCTGGTACAAAATCATGGGGTTTATTTCAATTAAATCAAAGTTCCTTTTTCATCAGATAAAATTACCTGAAGTGAATTTCTNGTGAATATTTTGCTTGCCAGAATTATGGAATGAGCATTAGCTGATTTCTAAAATTCCCTTTTTTTTTTTTTTTTTTTTTTTTAACCTCAACATCACAAGGCAGGCTTGTTCTGGGGATTGAAAATCATGACAAATGAGGAAATTGTCACTGTAGAGTGTGCCTGAAGCTGATTCTCCATATGATGATTGTAGGATCCTGTTGTACAAGGACATCTCCTGATCACTGGGGGGCTCTGGGAAGTTTTACAGCAGTTTGATTTCATGGGAACTTTCATCCCATGTCTCCTGAATATCAAAATACTTGTCAGGCTGTAAACAGATCTCAGGTTTGAATGTAAATATTCAACCCCCTCAAGGCTGAGTTAATAAGTTAGAGAAGCTTATTCAAGGGAGAAGAAAGAGCCTACTTAGGCTGTCAATACAATTCACAAAATGAATTTTTGTGCCCTGTCAAGGGAATGTTGGAGTCAATACCTGCTGCACAGAAAATGTCAAACACTACAGGAGTACAGAGCTCTCTGTTTTTAGAGAGGTGGAAACTCTTCTGCCTTGAAAATGACAGCAATGGTTTGGAAGTTTTTTAACTTGTGTATTGAACAGCTGGGAAATTTAAGAATTTTTTTTCTTCTTCCCACTTTTTAATTTTTTTTTTTCCCCCTGACATTCCTCTCCTGCCTAACCCCTTCCAGCCCATCAGATCTGACAAACATTCCTCATGTGCTTTTCTTCATATTTTCATCTTCTCTTGTTCACAAAAAGGTGTAAGATCCTGTCCCACAGACCAATTATCTGTCTCACTAAATTGCACTGATCAATGAGCCCATTTGGTCCCTGGGTGTGCTCTCAGCTCACAAGGAATGTGAGGGAATTTGGTTTAATTTAAAGTCAAGGCTTTAGGTGGGGCTGCATGAGCTCATCCTTGTCTGGAGCAGGGATGTGCAGGTGAGCTGGTGCTGGACTTTAACTGAGCTGAGCTTTAACTCCCCATCGACACCTGGTGACAGCAATGCCACCAAATTGTGCACAATGCCAGGAATAATCAGAGTTTTGTTTGTCTTCCTCTGCTCAGGTCAAGGTTTTCCACAATGGCTCTTTCACCCCTTCAGCAAATTTTCCTGATCCTTAAGAAAATGAACAAAACAAACAGAGGGGAGATCCATCCTCACCTGGCCAGGTTGCAAAAGCAGCTGCAGGTTTCCCATTCGGGCATTAGAAGAGAGAAGAGGATGATTATTTATAAACTGGGCTTTGTATTGGCCTTTTTATATTTCATTTAAGATTTTCATCTGTTTCATCCAGGAGAACAAGATGGTCATCTTCCCCTTTCTGGGGAGAAGCCTGCAAGGATCTGTCAAATTAACTGGAATTCTTAGTTCAGCTCCAGCTGGTTTGATGCCTGTAACCCCACAGATGCAGCTCTTCATGGGCATCACCAGGAGCAAGGATTTCGTAATTTCATTTTCCTCAGGTGACTCTTGGCTGTCAGTCACTGAGGCACTGCCTGAACCTGGAATTCTTTGATCTGGACTAAATGCCAGCAAGCAAAACAACTTTTACAGAAGTTTTCTTTGGTGTGAACAGCAAAATCTTGTGATTTGGGATTGAAAAATTCAGTGTGAGGTTTGGCATTCATTGAACGTAACAGATCTACAGATCTACACCTGGTATGGATTTGATCAATGTTATGTTCACAGATAAGTGATTTTATTTTCATTTATAATTTCTCTTTTGAGACAGGACTTCAAACTATGGCCCATGGTACTTCTCTTACTATATAAAATAGATTTGATTCCAGAATTTTACATCAATAAATTGTAAAATTGTTCCTTAAAGCAAGATGCCTGACAGTGAGACGAGTCTATGAGGTCTGAAAGAAAGGAAACCTCTGACTTTCAAAGCCATCCTCTGGTGGGCTGACATTTAGCTTTAATTTTCTGCAAGTCAGTCAAAAAATATGGACTCCAGATCCCACAGAAGGGACAGACAAGAACTTATGAGAGGGTCAAATAGCAATAGTTGCCAATAGTAAAATTTATATTAATATTTGCCCTCTCCAGCTCCTCCAGGCAAAGATCTCTCCAGTGAAGTCTATTTGAGTTATACAGAAATAGAACATGATTATTACAATCTGGAGAAACAGATTAACAGAAAATCATGAATAGCTGTACTTACCCAGGAGAGGAGATAATGGTCCTTTTCTTTAAAAAAATGACCTGAAAAGTGCAACTTAATTTCGAAATATTACAATTATTTCATCTGTTTGAGGGAAAAAAAAAAAAAAAAGGAAGAAATGTCGTAAAACTATCAAATTGTGAATTTTAAAACAACAGGGAAGAGCAATAAATTACTTACTTGAAACTAGATAAAGAAAAAATTAGGAAAAAAGACCTCAACAAGTTCTTACCTTTTAAAAACAGAGCTCTCCACATGAAGATATCTACAAACTCCTCCTGTTCTGCTCCTTCTCTTCCACCTGCCCATCCCCAGCATCCAACACCTTCCTCCTCCCAGCCCATCCTTGGCTCCATCCCTCATCCTGCTGCTCTCCACAGCAGGACCCCCTTCCCTCTGCGCTGCCTGCAAGTGCCTCTTTCTCCATAATTAATTTAAATGCTGCAGGAATCGCCTCGGGCAATTAAAATTAGGAAATCAAACAGAACAGTCCTCCAGATAACATTTACCAGTCTCCAGCCGAGTGAGAATGTCAATATGGCTTGATGGGGGTTCATTTGGAGCAGAGGAAATGAGTTTTAAAAAAAAAAAAAAAAAAAAAAAAAAAACCCCACAAAAAATTACAGAAAGCTCCTGGTTCTCCCGTAGCAAAACAAATCTCTGAATGCACCCGGCAGAAGCAAATAAATCATGGGACGTGGCCTTTTGTAAAGGTCACCAAAATAACAAGTGGTTCAAGATTAATTGGTATTGGCACATCCATTGTGGAGAGAGGGGAAGAGTGATCAATGATCAAATGACACAAAGAGCCCCAGAAAATGCATCCATCATGGAATAATGGCAAGGTCCAGGGAGGGGCCTCTGGTGTGAGCAGAAGTGTAGCCCTGGTTCTATGCCTGAGGTGTTTTGGTTTTCTGAAATTCTTTTCCCAGGGAATTTTCTGTAAACTAGAGAAATGTTTTGTAACTGTACCTTTGTTATTCATTCCTTTCCCTAGGAGGGATTTCTTCTTGATGTCCCTCTGCTCTGACCAATGTGAGTGAAGAGGTTTGCCTTTGTGTCACCAATCAAATTGGTCTGTGTAAAATAGTATAAAAGGGAGACACATCCTAAAAATAAAGGAGTCATTTTCAGCCTTCTGAAGTTCAGAGTCTGTGTCCTTATGGTGTAAAACAGCGTCACAGAAGAATGGGAGAGTGGGGAGGAAAAGGATGTTTGGGAGCAGTGGTTTTAGGCTGGGAAGTGGTGAGTGGGTTTTATGGTGATCATAACACGGTTCAGTGGAGAGACAAAGTGTCAGTGAAAGGGGAAATTAAAGTTGGAACTTGCAATTTCTAGAAAACCCTGAAGTGTTCAAAGAAACTCCTTTGGAATGCAGAGAATGGATGAAGAGAAAACACCAGCAAAGAATCATTATCCAATGCAGGCAGATTCCGGTAGATAAATGGGATTAATTGTTCACATTAAAAAAAAAATCAACAAAATGCATTTCCATTGGACTTTGAGAGGTTCCTTTTTCTGTTTGGCACTTCATTAATTTTTCATTTAATGAAAATCCTTGACGGCGGCAGGGAATGTGAGACCCTGAGTGGTTCCTTTTAGGAACATTAGGTTCATTAGGAACACAGGTTCATTAGGGACATTAGGTTCATTAGGAACATTAGGTTCATTAGGAACATTCAGGTTCCTTTTAGGTGCATTTTTAGGGCAGGGAAGTCACAGGTAAACTTTTGTCCCTGTGATAAAATCCCTCTGATATCCCCTGGGATCCCACATTTACTCACACAGAATCCCAGCATGGTCAAAGTTGGGATGGGCCAGCTCGTGAGGAGATCTCCTTGCAAATAACACAGTGAAAACTTTTCCAGGTTCAATTCTACTCCCAGGTATGATTCTATATTTCCTGCTGTTGGTGATGCAAGACCTGGTTTAGTGATTTTTGTTTATTTTGGTGTTTTGAGTCTTAAAATCGCTAAAACGTTTCCCCCTTTTGTTTATGAGAATATTTAAGGGGACTGCTAAATTCCACACCAGTTTCATTCTCTTTTTTTTTTTAGGGTAACTTTCAGATTAAATTAGAGTTTACAGGATCCCTTTAATTATCTCCATGCTAACAGGCTGTTACAGTATTAAAACACAAGCAGTAAAACCCTACTTGATGGAAGATAATTTTCTCATGCAGATGACTTTGGTTATGAGCAGATAATTTATAATCATAAATACAAAATTCAAACAAACAAAGCTTGAGCATTCCAGAGTGCAGTGGGGAATGGAGATTGCAAATCATTGTGTGTCAGGCTTACAGGAAAAGGTTGGTCCCTTTATTGCCTTTCCTTTCTGTTTCATCCAGGCTAAAAACAATTAAAGAGAATTCAGGGGGTCATAAAGGACATCCTACCATGCTCATACTTAACAGCTGTTCTGGAGCTGAAGTAGTTTTGAACCACAATTTTTTTTTTTTTGGTTTTTAAATTTTAATTGAAGTAGCACACTTCTAAGAAGAGAAATCCTCTGCTAGTGACAATTCTAAAATGATTGGAATTGTGTATCATGTAGAATTGTGTATTGATGTGTTCTTTTTCCAGCTGCAGCTCAAAAAATTGTTCTTGTTTTATTTTTTTTTATTTTATTTCGCTTCTTTGTTTTGTTGCCTTTACAAAAGGTAGAATTTGTGGTAAAATCAATGAATTCTGAGAAATTCAAACTTCACCTTTCAGATGTTCTCACTTGCTGCATTATCCCTTGAAATTCAATAGATAATTATTCAGTAGGAACGTTACCAGGAGCCACAAAAGCCCTTTGTCACTGTAAATTACTCAGTTACTGAGGGGATACAAACAGTTTTATTAATAATTTGGAGCCTTCTTTGCTGTAATCCAGATTATGCTCATTTTAAATGTACTCATCAGTCAAAGGAAAAGCAAGAAAAAAACCCAGGAGTGATCACTCTTAAATAAATCTTACCTTGTAAGCCTCAGGTCCCACTGGCGTGGCTTTTTCGCTCTTTTGATCTCCAGCATTTTCCATCGTGGTGCAAACTCCAAAAATGGCAACCACAGATTGTTTTCATTCCTAAGGAAAAAAATAAATCACAGAATGGNGGAAAAGCAAGAAAAAAAAACAGGAGTGATCACTCTTGAATGAATCTTACCTTGTAAGCCTCAGATCCCACTGGCGTGGCTTTTTCACTCTTTTGACCTCCGGCATTTTCCATCGTGGTGCAAACCCCAAAAATGGCAACCACAGATTGTTTTCATTCCTAAGGAGAAAATAAATCACAGAATGGCTTTCATAGAATTTAAAAAAAAATCACAGAATTTAAAAAATTTCACAGAATTTTCAAAAACCCCAGGATTTCACAGAATCACAGGATGGGTGGGACTGGAAGGCACCTCTGGATTTCCCCTTGTCCAATCCTCCTGCTCAAGCTCATTTAACTAAAACCCTTGTCTGCTACAAACTTTATTTTCCTTCTTTCTCCCCCTCAGTGCAGAGTTTGCAAGCTGCTTCCTCTGTTTATGCACCAGCTCTATCATTTCTCCTCAGAAATACTGATTTATTTCCTCTGGAAGGGCAGAAATTCCTGGGCAAGAGGAAATAACCAACTCTCAATCTCAGATTTCAGCTTTTCTCAAATGACTGACGTTGATACCACATCTCTGGGCATGGACCACCTCTGTCCTGGGGCACTCAAAGTATTTCTATCTTTTCAAAAATGATAAAATAAAATAATATGAATATAATATAAATGATAAAATAAATTAANACTGACGTTGATACCACATCTCTGGGCATGGACCATCTCTGTCCTGGGGCACCTAAAGTATTTCTATATTTTCAAAAATTATAAAATAAAATAATATAAATATAATATAAATGATAAAATAAATTAATAAAATTTACTAAAAGATGACAATCACACCTAAACTCATTTTTCCCCATGTTGCTGTCGCTGCCTACAAGGCCAATTGAGAAAATAATTTTAATAAAAATCAATTAAATGTGCAACAAATGGCTCCAAATCCAAGAGTCATAGAAAATACTGATGGTTGCCAACTGTTTCAAATCTTCCTTTAATTTGAAGCACTTTTAATTTTTCCAGCCTGGAATCTTGGAACTGGGAATTTGCAAATTCCAGGTAATTGACCAAATATCCTCCGTTGCCTCTGAAGGATGTGCTGGGAGTTTAAAAAAGTAGCAAATAGCTCTCCTTGATTAATTTATTGAGAATAAAAGCACAAAACCTCTAAATTAACCACAGGTCCCCAACTCAAATCCATCTGCTTCCTTAGGGCTCAAGTGGTGAATAAAAAAATGAAATTATTTAGTGAATCTAAGAGGGGCCACGGGGCAAAAGATGAAATTGGTTCATAAATTTTCCCCAGTTGGTTTTTAGGGGTAAAACTGCATAATTAAAGATATAATTGGCCTCTAAATAAACTCTCAATCAAAATATTCTAGGAAAAAGTAGACAAAGCCCCCCAGACAAAGCATTTGGGCTCTATTTCAAGTTTTCTTCTAGTAGAAAACATTTCTTAGCTCTGATCTGGTGAGAAATTTGTTGAAAGTTTTGTGATTTTGTGGGAAGTCTGAATTTGCTACCAGCTAATTTTAAGTGCTTTTAGAGTTAATTTTTTATTTCATGGATTTAACAGTATCTAAATTAAAATTTAAATAGAGAGGAAGTGTGGAGAAAAGATAGAAAATAACTTTCAAATCATAAATATCTGGTTCCTGACTTTTTGGTGCTCATACAACCATAGGGGAAATGAGGAAGGAAATCTAAAATTTAAACTGAACCAGCAAATAATCTGGAAAGGGTGGATAAACAATGGTTTCATCTCCGTGGTGATGATCAGAACATTTTTCTGAGGCTGAGTGAGTGCCCCAAAGTCTGTGTTTAATATTAACAAACACATTGTGTTGGGAGCACTGTGGAGAAGGAAATCAAATGGGGGCTGTGTGAGAAAGGTCAGGACAAAGCCCAACTATTAAATACAAAAATAAATTTTAGCAATAAACTCCTTTTCCTTGTCTTGAGAGATAGTTTTGTAGCTCCTGTTTCAAAGCAAAAGCACAAAGTTGGGATTAAATCTCTATAAAATCACAAGTAAATGTTCCCTGTGACGTGGATTTTCTGCTTCCCCTTCTTTAGAACCAGAGCATTTCACTGAATTTACATTTTATATATGTACACACATATTTGTGTGTGTGATAGCTCCATTTATGCAAAATAAAAAACTAAGATTATGTTGGTTTGTACCTCACATTACCTGGTGTAAATTACAAACCCGAGAAGTTTTTATGATCCTCAGGACAAAGGGAAATTCTTGGCTCAAGGTTCAGTTTATGATGACTTTAATGAGATTTTGTGGTTTTGAAAAGCCAAAACTTTTCTTCAGTCAATGCATTTNATTTGGGAAAAGGAAAAGGAGAAGGAGAAGGAGAAGGAAAAGGAAAAGGGAAAGGGAAAGGAAAGGAAAGGGAAAGGGAAAGGGAAAGGGAAAAGAGGAAAGACTTTATTGTGATTTCCACCGGGCCATGTCAGCCTGTGCACCATTCCCCCCAACAATTAAAACTGAATTTTAACCCAGACAGCTCTGCAGTGTGGTGACAATTTGAATTTTTGGGCCAGCAAAGAGGTGAGTTATGTAAGAGCAGTGTGTGTAAAAGAGCTGTTCAGTCTTTTCACCCCAGGCATTTGAAAACCCAGCAGGTATTTTCACATTAATCAGGCAGGAATATCCGTGTGGCCTGTGGGCATCACTGTCCTACTCCACAGACTCTGCATTTTGGGGCTCCTCCCTGAGATCAGTGTCTGGGCCCTGCCCTTCAGCAGAACAGCTGCACCAACATTTCCTCTTTCACTGCAATTCCACCTCCAGAAGTGTGAAAATCCCGTCCTGATCAGAGCAGCCCCTGCAGGTCCTGACCAAGGCAGAACAGAGAGAGAACAGGATGGATTGTCTGATAAAAACCAGCATTTGGAAAAACACATCCTTCATATAGTTCTGCTAACACCAGAGGAGAAACTTGACAGCTGTGACCTAAAGTCCTCAAAAGAAGAGATGAGAAAATTATTTCTATTCAGTTTCTACTCAGAGCAGTGTGAGAATTTAATATTTCTGTATTTTTTTTAACATTACTCCACACAGATCCTTAATTCCTTTATGCCCTTTCTCCTCCCAGATGTGCGGCTGCTGTTTCACTTGCCTTAAGATTTGCAAAACACTGCAACAGAGCATTTTAAGAATAGCATTTAAAGATCCTTTTTCTAGGTGGAAAAAGTCAAAATTATGCTTTTCCTCTCTGCGTTTTAGGAGCTGTCCAGGGCTCGTGGTGCTGTATTTGATCCGAATTCAGATTATTCAAATTCTAAAGCAACCCAGGAGCACTGAAGACCCCAAGAATAGGCACCTGTGTTAAATATTCCTTTAAACACTTGATTTTAAGGCACTCAGGTCTAAAGATTGGCTTTAGTTTCAAACTAAACCATCTAAGCTGAGCTTTTAAAGGTGATTTAGGTGGTGAATAATGGTTTTAAAAGTGCAGGTGCAAAGTTTAACTAATTAATCGACTGGGGTGCTTTTATTGCAGGTTACTTGTGCAGTCTGTTGCCTGAAGATGATTTTAAGGAATTACAGCAATGTAAATTGTGTAAATCCCACTATTTCAGGATTACAGCAAAGTAAATTGTGTAAATCCCACAATTTCAGGATTACAGCAATGTAAATTGTGTAAATCCCACAATTTAATGAATTACAGCAATGTAAATCGTGTAAATCCCACAATTTCAGGATTACAGCAATAGAAATTGTGTAAATCCCAGAATTTAAGGAATTACAGCAATAAATGTTTCTTGATTCGTACCTTTCAGTGGATGTGGTTATTCATATTGCGGACTGAGGAAAATTGCCACGAAATCAACAAGTTCCCATTTCCCCCTCTTTGTTCACCAACACAGAATAAATCAGAGAATCACCAAGGCAAGAAAGGAACTCCAAAATCATCAAGTCCAGCCTTCAACTACCATGGCCACTAAACCCCATTTTGTCTTAAATCCACTTTTTATTAAAATTTTTGAAATTCGTGCCACAAGATCTCCAGAAGCTTCTTAAATGGGAGTCCAGTGAAGAAAAAAAATAGAGGTTAATTCAGTGATCAGCATTTCAATAATGTAAAACCAGCTTTAATTTGTAAAACCTTATGAACATATGACATTATGCCTTGGATTTCACACTTAATGTATTTTCAGTGTGGTTAAATTAAGAAAAATAATTAAAGTCAACGGAATAACCTTAATAGCTGGTAGTTGGAGAGCTGAAATAGTATTTTTTTATTGCAAATTGAAATATTAAGTCCATCTGTTTTCCTCTGAAGAAATTCCTGAAATTACAAGGTTTTTAAATCAATTTTTCTATGTAATTAAAAATGTAATGAAAACCTACACGCTTCTGTCAATTTAAAATAGTAATTTTAATAGCAAATGATTTTCAATAGTAAATAATTGTAACAGTAAAATTAGTTATTTCAAAACCCAAAACCAAACACCCACCAACAGGAAGGAAAACTGAACACTGATAATTGCTTCAGATGTAACTGTAAAATTAATATAAATATAATATAAATTAATACCATTGAATTCCGTCAAAGAAAAGACTGCACAGTTTGGAAATCCACATTTGGAATGCAGGGCCTTTCATCATTTGCTCTTAATAAACTGCTGAAGTAAACTTAATAAACTTCTGCATAAATTACCTATGGAAAGAGTGGAAACAACTCTGCTTTATGGCACATCCTTTGGAAAATACATATTAATGTACATAAATACATGTAATATCATGTGTGTGTGTTTGTGAGTCGATCTCTGAGCCCCTGCCTGGAGAAGTGATGGATATTTTATCTCACAACACCCAAATATAGCAGATATCTGAGATTTTGCATTCCCTTCCACTTAATGCCAGAGTAAATTAGGGCTCTGAGTCCCCACATCCCCAGAGCTCAATTAAAGCAGGAGTTTGAGGCACAGATTCTGAACTCAGTTTGTTCCTGCAACATTCCAGCCCATTTTCCAAATCAAGCAGAAGGCAATTTATCCCAGGCTCTGTTGCTCTGCATAATGAGCTTTTTCCTCTTTGTTTAACAACCTTGTCTTGAAATCATCTGGGTCTGGGCTAGATTTGCACCATGTCAGGGAAGAGAGAGCCCAGAAAGTCACATTCTGCTCATGCCCTGGGCAGGCTTTGGTCATTCAATAGATCTCCTGTCTTCACAGGATGGGGATTTAATCTAATTTGTTTATTTTTATATTTATAAGTACTAT
>VXBB01015796.1:140946-153676 GCA_013399915.1 Illadopsis cleaveri | reverse complement strand
GATTTTTTTTTTGACAAAGTATATTCTGTTCAGTATGAAAGTCTAAAAATGTCTAAAAAACCTCTTTTCTTCTAACAAGTAGCACTACAGTTCTATCTTTCTGAGATCTAGTGCCAATTGCAAGGCTTTAATCAGAGAATTGAAGGAAACAGCTAAAGAACTAAATAATGCAGAAACAACACTACAAATTATATTCTCACATTTTGATTTTATGAATAGTTTCCACTGGGAATTTTATTACTGTGTTCATCACTAGATGAACTGCCTGCATACAGTTTCTGTATACAGAATCTGAGGAGCAAAATTACTTAGAAGAGAATAGATATGATGCAGGACACCTTGTAACAGCAATGGCCAAGTGTTATTCTATTTTCCTGGCTATTTTCTGTTTCAGCACCATTGGTCAAGATGAAAGGAAAATTCCCTCCTTGTATTAGTTTTTAAAAAAATGGTAACTGAAGAATTACTCATTGCAAAAGCTGAAACAAGAGCTGAATACTCTCTTCAAAAACATACATCAGCTTGAATCCCATTTTCTCAGTCCAGGCGACTTTTGGTCAGCACAAATGCTGTTGTGTTTGCCAGGAAGAGGAAGAAGAAGAGTATTACATAGAAGTGTATGCACACCCATCTCTTGTGACAACAGTGTACAAAAAGTTTTCTTTCATTATCTCTTTGTTACCACTTCTAATAGTAGAATAATTATGACTACATCTGAAGAAGGAATATTTTTTATCAAGGCAAAAGTCTGTCATGAATAACGCAGCTGTGTTTTGTTTAGGCTAAAAGACAGAACATTTTCTATGAAAAAATACTACCTATAACCCCCAGTAATTCTTTTTCATTGCCTTTGAATCTTCTCCAACTGGACTAGTCTGCAACGCAGCACTATGTCTTCACTGACTTCCACTTGCCACATTTGAAATATGTCTTTATGTATTTTTAATGTCTTAACTTAAGGAAACAATGATAAATTAAATGCACTCCACCCTTTTTACTGGAAGTCAGGTTTAATGCCACTAGCACTCTCACTCAGGACTTTTTTCTACACTTTAAATAATTTGGACATCTTCATAGGGCCACGATGATTTAAGAACTCATCACCACATATTTCTGTATCCAGATGAATGGAATTTTCAGAGATGTTCTTTTAAATGATGGATTAGATTTATCCAAAATGTTTCAAGAAAGCACCTAGGAAATATTTTTGTAAGAAAATGTCCGTCTATGTTTTCCAGCTTTTAAACACATATCCAATTGACCTGGTTTGTGTTGAAACTCATCAAAACTCATTAGTCTCATGTAAAATAATTCACTCAAGTCATATAGTAGTTTTGTAAATAACATTGTGGGCTGCTCCCACTAGACTATTGTTTTAATTTATGTAGGCCTACTTGTACTAAGGTCACTACAAGCACTTTTGAACTGTGCAGGTAATGAAAACAAATCTAAATGTGTGTACTTGCAGAACCAGCAAAAAATCACAATGGTCCTTAAGCATAATTCTTTATAGAAGGATATACAAAATTTTCAGCTTCACACAAATAGCAATTAACTCCTTTATTGACAGTATGATGGATTCTGCCTATAGATTACTATTTTACTGTTTGCTTCTTATGCAAACCAAGGTATGCAATGCTTGGGTTCTCTATTTGCTCAAGATGCCAGTAAGAAGAAACTCCAGCACTGTACAAAAAGTAGTGCTAGCTGGAAGTCATGAATGCGCAGCCATAAGGATGACATTTTGTGCGAGAGGTGCTTTCTCAGGAGCTTTATAAGACTGCTTTCACAGATGCTTCATTCAGCTGGCAGATCATAGTTCTGTAACCTGGCTACCTGACAAGGCTGAAACTCCTCTACAGTTAAATGGTGAAAGTGTCACTGCTGCAACAATTTACATTTATGAGCCTTGGAAAGAAAATTCTTTCTCCTCAGTGTCAGGTATAAAAGGATATATATACATGAACATCAGGGACTTTTGACTGAAATCAGAAATCCCCCCAAGAGTTGCTGGAACAACTTGATTTTTTTTTCCCTAGGTTAAGGCAGCTTTATTTTAAAAGTATGTGGAAATACCATAGGAATATCTACTGGAATAGCTACAGGATATGTAGCTACACCAGAGAGTTTACTTTGTACAATAGACTAGGTATGTTTCTGTACCGCATACAAAGATCCCCAGATGTGCTGTGAAAGATTCTGTGATAAATCCCAACATTCTGTCCTACAAATAGGTATAAATATTCTGTTCACCAAACAGCGACCTCTGTCACTAAAACACAAAATGATTGTGTGCTAAGCATATGCCCTCATCTTGATTACCTGGCTTTGGCCAGAAATTTGATCACATGATCCATGGCCTGAGTTAAAGATCCACTTTGTCCTTCCATTATGATTCCAGTGTGTGCTGACACATTAATTAGACAGGAAAAAGTAAATAGTAAATACATAAAACATGTATGCATGAAGCCTTTAACCCTATATAGAAATTACGGTTTCTCCTTTCCTTTAATTTGAAACATGGTATAGTTCACAGATAATAACTTCATTATTATGACTTTATTAGAATAGTTACTCGTACATTCAGAAACCAAAATTCATCAAAATTAGAAGAAATTGCACCAGTTTATAGGGTCTTGAAAAAGGTCTTGCTAGACAACTCATTATGCTATTTCTTCAGCTTCACCTCAGCTACTCCTTTTTTTGCAATCCAGCACAGAAGGCAAATTCTCCTCAACTGCTAGCCACAAGAACTTTCTTTCTCAAGCAACATTGAATATGACATGTAAAATGTTCATTAATTTTTCTAGATATTTCACTTATCTAGTAAGAAGAAACATTATAGTATAGTTTTCAAAATCTTTTTCCTTCCCAAATTTTAGGAAAAAAGGCCTGCAAAAAGAGTAAAATTCTGAATATTCCATTTTGAAATTTTCATCCTGACTAGAGGATGATGGTTACTTATACTCTGATCTCACAGTAACATACACTGTGTAATATAAAAAGATTGAAAGCAACTTATAATGGCAAAAATATGTCCAATGTACTTGAGCGTAATTTTATAAAACATTTTTTCCTGTAATCTAAAATCCTTCCTATTCCAGGAGTATTTGGATGAAAATTAATCTAATTTTAATGCAGGTATTATTAATAAGTCCTCTATGGTATGGTAAAAAGTTTCTTTTTCCTAGAATTTTTTTTTATAAAATGAAGGTGTTCAATATTGTCTCTTTAGAGATTTTATTGTATTTGCTTTTGCTGCAGCATCATGTTGCTACTCAAATTTTCAATTTTATAGGCAGGCAAAAATGTTTATACAGAGGCTCTGCAAGGACTTCAGAACATCCTCAAAATATACGTTATTTAAAACATACAATACAGAAATATTGGTTTCAGGAAACAAAATCCTGTGGAAAGTGTGTACAGCTCAGAACAGACAGCAAGAGGAAAGACCAACACATCATTCTCCCATTCTGGTTACTGTAGAAAAGATGTGAAAATTATTTCTTGCTGAAATTTTTCCTACTTATATTTATTGCTGATTTTTTTTTCCTGGATTTGGATGGACTGCCTCCCAAATATTTGCATAAAACAAAGGTTCTTAATGAGGTGTTAAGCCTCTTCGTGACACAGCAATCCAGTACAGCCACTAAGTCTGTGCACACTACAAGCAAATATCAGCCTCAATTATCATATTACTTTCATTTTCCAAAAGACCAGCAGTAGCTATATCCTGAGATAAAAATGACACTGTCATTAATTGCAATATTTATTCAGAAAATGATGTGGTGTTTTCTTATGATAACTACTATCCAAGTTACTGGGCTAAGACACTCATATCACAGCATCCCATAAAAGACAGGAGTTATGAGTTGAAGAATACATGCAATTTTCATTGCTTATTTTGATTGATTAATGAAAATATTTTTATAATTATTTTATCTAAATTTTAATTGCTTCATGTTGACCAAAGAGACCACAAGACAAATTTTAACAGTGCCTTGAATGATCTCTGGTTTTGTCTTTTTTTAGTTCTTGAATAAACTTCGTATGTGTTCCTGATTTCAAAATAAACCCCCTCCTAAATGAACTTCTGTCCAAAAAGCAGTCTTGTCTTTCTTTTCACATTCTCTTGATTTTACCATCACTAAGGATTTGATTATAAGAAACTTGGTGGAATTCTTCACATAATAGAGAAAAAATTGCCCTATGACTGCTGAACCCAATCTGAAAGAAAATGAAGGTTGCCTTATTAGTGCTAAAAAAGAAATAGGTTGGATAGGGAAGCAAATAAATTAGGACTTGGATGGGATTTTTCTAAAACTCCTACAAGGAACATGCAAACAAAAAGTGACATTAGAAAGTTAAAAACACTTCACCACCAGTAATAGGAGAGCTTAATTTCTTTAATAGCAAGAGTTAGGAAATAAAGTGGGAATGTGGTAATAACTTAGACAACTATTTGCGGACTGATTCTCTTTGTCTCAAAGGTACATCAACGATATCAGATTTAGTATTTCAAACACAGCCTTATCAGAGGAAGTTAATATTGCATAAAACAATGAAAGAAATACATCATATATTCAAATATGAAAGATAACTACAGAAGAGTTCCTTGTAAGATTTTCAGACTTCTAGAACTTAGCAACATAACAGTACCAGCATCCTTCAGCTCCAACTGGCCAGCCATATCTGTCCATGCTCCTGGACAAAGTTCAAGAGATGCAGCTTCAGGTACAATTGAGAAGAAGCACCTTTGGGAGTCTTCCACCCCAGTTTTCCATTAGCGTCACTTTACTTTCACACACCAAGAGGATGAGACAACCTCAGCTTTCAGGGTGAATATTTTTAGAACAGTAAACATGTAGAGATCAGCATGATTCAGCTTTCCTCATTTGAAAATTTGGTTAAATTTATTCACATGAGATCCTCTCATCTTCAGTAAAATCCTGTATCTGAATTATTCTTTGGAGAGGATTATTCAGTTACTTCAGTAATAATCAGGATTGCAGAACAGATCCATACATTTTAGATGTCTGCAAAACTTTAGCTTTCATGCTGGAATACAACTTTCAGCCTAAAACTCCTGTGGTGTGTGCTATCAATGTTAACTACTTTTAAGTCTTAATAGTTTTTTGCCATCTTAATGCTCTGCAGTCAGCAGATTGATTCTGTCTTTAGCCATCATGATACTTTACTAAGTGCCACTAGAACCTGCCCAAAAACCTTATGCAAAATATAAAATAAAATTGCCATCAGTTTCCAAAACTGCACAGCACTGTTGACAAACTATTACCAGCAAACTGTGCCTGCTTTCTAGCAGCAGTAATAAATCCAAGCACCCTGCTGCTTGCAGAGCTTTATCTGAATACACAATGCCAGTGCAGGCTGATCTCTTCAGGACTATGACAAGTACCTGGAGAGTTTTGCAATTAATATTATTATGTACTTTCTGCCAGGAATGCCCTTGAAACTATGAAATGTTCCCTGCTGTATCTGGGAAGGAGAAAACCACTGAGAGACAATGAAGAGGAGCTCACTTGATAACCAGGGCTGTCTTAAAATGTTAACCAGGGCTGTCTTAAAATGTTAAACTGTGAAGAAGCAAAATCTTTTGAAGGTAATTGAGCTAGTCATTAGCAGTACTTTAACCACAACCATTTTAGAGATTTGTGACAGGTGTAGGAAAAAGCAAATAGCCTTGATATATTCCTCATTCTTCCAGCCTGTGGGATTAGGGGGATGCATTTGCATTAGAAATTTAATTCTTACCAGAATCTTGTAATTAAAAGTTTGGTACTGCTCTATGAACTTGTGAATAGAGAAGCTACATTTTTATATCTTTTGATCCAAATCAGATCTAAATCCATCTTAAGGAGGACACCCAGTCACGTAACTCAACTGTGTTATTTCTGGTGACACTCTGAAAAAGCATTCCATGACTATTTGACGTAAAACGCTGGAGACTCTAACAACTGTGCTGCTAACGTCACATCTTTATATAATGTTTCAATTCAAAGTAAAACAAACCAAAACCAAAAGCAATCGAACAAAAATATCCCAATCCAAAAAAATGCCACAAATTGCCTTATGTTTCTGCTAGACTGTCCAATTGTATTCAGGGCCTGCCCTTAAAAATTCTTATTATTTTTGTTGAAGAGTAGGCTAAAAGTTAAGTCTAGTCTCCTGTATTAAATTAACTGAAACAAAGCAAATAAATCTAATTATTTGAAAATTACATAAAAACTCAGCTTTTATGAATATTCACTATTTCTTACCAATGTCAAAAATACTGAGAACAGAGGTAAAACCAGATGGTTCCATATGAAAGCAGTAATTATTGCATCAGAACAATGGTTCATATCCTCACTCTGAGAACAGCCAATACCAGCTGCTTTAATGAAAAGTACAATAAACCCAACAGTAGGTTGTTACTGCTTTTCTTGAATTGAAAACATCACAGAGCCAAGTAATTATTTTTTCATCAGCAAATTCTCTGTAATAAACACATTCTCAAACTATAATAACTATTTTAAATGGCTGTGCATTTGAGCAAGAAAAAGTAATTATTCTTCAATAATATTTCACACTAGGTTTAGAAATACTCTAGTCATTATTAAGTCACAGAGAAAATGCAAATGAACGAATAAGGCACAGTGCCCATATTTTTCACAGGATGCCACAAATTTCTTGGCTATTCAGTTTTTGTGAGATTATTTCTTTACATGCCTTTAACATATTTGCTGGCCACAAATGAAAGATTAGAAAGGTGGCACAATGCTACATTTTTTCTACTAACTTCAAGCTGAAGTTCACATCACCACCATTTAAAATTAAATATTTTGATTTAAGTTTCTAAATCAGCAGCATGATCTTCCAAGGTGCTGAGCTAGGGAACCCATCAATTATAGATATAGAAAATTGTATCAATTAATTCTGCAACTGAGGCTTAAAAAACCCCTCGAAACAGACAGACGAAGAAATCCATCATCCTCCCTAACAGAAAACAGAACCATTCTTTGTGTCTACACTGTGTGACCTGCATATGGTCCCACTTCAGATGATCCAGTTCACTAGCTCTCTCCAGCTATTTTTACATTATTACATTCTGTTTTGAGGTTGGTATCTCTACACTAACAATGTTTTTCACTAAAAGATACACAAGAGGTTTGCAACTCACCTGCTGGGACTATTTGCACTGCCCTGTGTGGATGTGCACATGCATGGCTTGATGCTGAAAGGCTGTTCAGAACCTAACCTGTGCAGGAGCTCAGCTTCCTCATCCTCAAATATTCACGGGCCATACAACACCCACAAAAAACCTATTCAGCACCACAGAGCCCCCAGGCTGTAGCACCACAAGCTGTGTAACTGCTTTCTCTGCAATAAGTGAATACCTAAGCCAATTTTAACCAAAAGCTGGTTTTTACCAAAATATTAATGATATGGGGTAAACAACAACTTAGTTGATATTTTAGCCCAGCTTTATTTAAATATTTTGTTAAAAGAAAGAGAACAAGTTATACATACATCACACATATATGTCTCTGCATATACACAAATATTTTTACTATAAACCTTATTAGGCTATGCAGTAACTAGGCATAACTATACTATTTTATGTTAACTAAGCAAATTCTTCCTCCCTGCCTCCAGAACAGAGGCACTTCTCTTTCTGGAATAGCAGGCAAATATTCTGAATGCAGTATGAATGCGTATCTAACTGTTGCACAGCACAGGAAAATATCTTCCTAATTTCATTTCGCCATTTTCTTTTCTAAATGATACAAGATGGTCACCATTTGAAGAGGTATCAGTGCAAACTATGTCCCAAGAGTGAAAAGATGCTTACAGATACAAAATGCTTATATGCTGCCCTAAAATGACACCCTATTAGAAAGAAACATGATTTCTCAGAACTTCTGTGAAGAGTCTTAGCCTTTTCTAGAACTGCAGAGTTTCACTTCAGGAAAAACTGGTTAAACATCAAGCTTTGAATTCAACTACTGCTTGACTAAACCAACCTTGTACAAGAGTAATGTTACACACAAATAAATGCAAGTAATTTTATGTATTTGACTGACACCATTGATCTAGAAATTCAGGAAAATCTTCTTCGCCTTATGATGCATAGTGATTTTTTTCTCTTCAAGCAAATGAACCCCTTTGAAGTAGAGATGCACATATAGTTCTATCAACAAAATTGTGTCCAGAAAGTTTCCTAATAAGGGTCACATGTTTTTTCCTTTGAGAAGTGAAGCTAGGTACTAGCTCTTACACATGAATGTCACCTGGTATCTCCCTTGTCTCTCCACCACAACAAGGGTACACACGGATTGATAGTTCCAGATGATTCACTAGCCCTTACAATTCTGAATATATTAGCTTTGGCAGATAGATATTTGATGCATAATTCAATATAGAGCATATAAAATATTAGGCATGACTACTCAATTGAAGTTGTATAAATATTTCCAGTGAAATATTTTGTTATCAGCCACTTATAACTTGCACTTCACAGGCTGTCACACAGACTCTTGGTCTAGGTCACACGTTGACAATTGAAGCAAAATGAATTTGCTCATTTTGCATACAAAGGCGCATACACCCTCAGGCTCCCCTGTCTCTGCACATTTTTATGAGAATTGTCACTGCACAGACCTCCCTCCCTGGCAGGCATTTCCCTACCCTTTTAGAGACACGAATAACAGCACACAGCATTCAGTATGCTAGAAAGAGCAGAACCTGAGCAGGAGTTACAAGTTTACTGAGGCGAGCTGTAAGAGCCTGAACAAGAGACATAGGACTCCAGGTGGCTCTTTAAAGGTGCTGTTTATTTCATAGATTGAAGTCACAGCAGTCCTGGGTTGTGGGTAGCAGAGCCAAGCCTATAGCTGTTAGCATCAGCTTATAGGTAAAACCTGAAGCCACTTTAGTTCTAGTTACAATGCATTATACAGTTTTCTTTACTGAGCATCCTCATACATAAAAAACCAATCAGCATCATACACAATACCATTTACCTATAGCCTATCACAACTACTGTTATTACCGCATCATGGTTAGAGTACTATCCAGTTACAAAAGTTAGTATGTTACAGTTTAAGCTTAAAGTTGTTTTTCTGTTTTCTTGCAGTGAAAAATTCTTAGACCTTTTTTCTACTTGGTAATAACATGTTTTTGTTTGTAGATGATTTATCCTTTGCTCTTAACCATAAAAGTTTTCTTCCAACTCATCTTAACTTTTGTTCAGTAACAACTAACTCAGCAATCCCTAACTTAAACATTTTAATTCTTCTATATCAAAACATGCTTTCATTTCCAGTGAACCTTCTGCAAAGCATTCATATCTGTAAGACTTTCCCATTAAATTTTCATCTTCTCCAACAGGGAGCATCCTCACTGTGGTTGTGTAAAAACCATCACACAACCTGTGCCGTTCCCTAGGCAGCACCTCACACACGGGCCATGCTACACAGCTACACAGACTGCAGTTCTGCTGTTGAGGTTGCATGTTTGATACAAAGTTTGTTGCTCTGGACATGATTTAGTGTAATTTTGAATGGTAGCAGACATATAAAGGAGGTAGATCTCAGGAGAACACAGATTTTTTTCCAAAGTTATTGTTTCCCTATTATTTTAAAGTTTGTGTTACTGAATATTTAAGGAATTCTTTTAATTATTAAGAAAAACCTTGACATCTGTGTGCTCAAGCACACAGGAAGATATCTTAAAAATCTAGTGATAGCAAGATCAAAAAACTGTTTGGTTTTTAATTATTATTAATGTAAACATAGGAGGTTTCCCCACTACAATGCATACTAGTGGATTTGTTCCGTTTAATGTCTTTATCAATAAACTGTATGAGGGGATTGAGTGCAGGCTCAGTCAGTTTGCCGATGACACCAAGGTGGGCAGGAATGTCAAACTGCTTGATGGTTTAAAGGCTATACAGGATAGTAAAAGTGAACTGCTCTGTAAATAACCAGTAATTCACAGATTTATCTTTGTAGAAATCCAAATTATATAAATTAAATTTTAAAGACTCCCCCTTCACATTGAAGAAAATTGTTTCTACACAGTTGGATAGTAAAAATGTCTTTATTCCACTTCACAGATCACAATTTCTCATCCTCTTTTCAGTTTTCAATTGTCCTTTTGCTTCTCCCCTATATTTGGTTCTTGAATTTAGGGATTTGTTCCAAAAACTCAACAATTTTTTAGATTTTAAAACCTTCTTCATTCTCATCTTCATTTTACATAATAAATACATGCACAATAGTTGCCTCTGTTCTAAGCTGTAATTAATTACTGCAGCAGACAAAGGTTGGTTGTTTTGTTTTTTGTTTTTTTTTTTCCCTGACTGACATTCCACTTTCTCATCAAATTTAGCTTCAGGAATATATAAAACTTGCTCCATGCAATTATGTAATCAATCAATTACCCGAAATAATCCTAATGAACTGAATTCTAGCATGAGTTGACTGTTCCTTATTCTGCTTTAAGGCATGAATGCACACTCATACAAAGCTAATAGCTGCTCCCCATTTCTTCCCTGTGGCCAGTGCCATTCTACTCTGACAAGTGATTTTGCCCTATACTGGGACTCGATAACATGAAAACTCAGTAATACAAACCCATGTCCTTGAGAAGACACAAGGAGTCTGACAAAAGGTGGTTTTTTTCAATAGCTTGGTTAGGGAAGCTGAAGAAAAAATCTTTTCTATGTGGAAGAAGGCTGTTTTTCGACTTTCTAGAGGAGAAAATTTGTTTTATGTTATGTGGTCTTTATTTAGCTAATTTTAGTTAATATTTTGAAACAGTTTAAAATGTCTTTAAGGGTCAAAATTGAATCTAAATATTTTTATTGAGCTTATTCAACTCCTGCTTGTATCTTGAATATCAATTTGTAAAGAACTCACTCTATGCTTTTTTGTGGTTTTTTTCATATTTCAGCAATTCAGATTATGTTTAAAGTTTGGAGAAGACATAGCAATTTTAGACCTGATGGTATAAGTTAAGACATATTTAGCAAAATTCTGGCTCACTAGATATGACACACAGGAAAAACTATCTTCTCTTCTTGATAGTGTATCTGCTTCCTACTGATCTCATTACAAACCTTGCTCACTTCTAATGGGGTAGTATGCTTCTTGCAACAAGAAAGATTTTCTCCTCCTTACAGAACCTGATATTTCTCTCAGACTGTGCACTATATAACGAAAAAATGATAGAAAGTACAAAACTTTGTTAAATAGCCCTTCCAGCTACCTAGTACCAGTTTATTTAGGGGAAAACCCACAAAAACATAAAAACACAAACACACACCACCAAAACTAGGACATTCCCAGGGGTCCAAGATGGACCTTGCTGATACTGCCTGTATATGCTGTAGTTTCACTGGCTGTGTTTACAGAGGGCTGACGTTCTCCACAGCCAGTTACCTATGCTTTGCTCTGTCCTTTCAATCTCTTGGGAGATAGAAGATGTCACCAGCGCAATGCATAAGCAGTGCTCACTGCATACTTTGCTGGCCACCTGCTCATTCTAACAGCTATCATCCACCAAGAGAGCAAAAAGTCCAATATGGTGATGCTCTAATGCAGGATGACTGATGACAGCAATTTGAATACCAGCCAAGTACAGGAATGTTGCTTTTAGACAGCTTCATGAGGAGGGCAAAGTACTCATTTGAAGTTTTTGTCTATGCTTATCCCCTTTTTTCCTCCAAAAATATAACAATTACTGAAAACTTATTCAGAGAAACCTCATGTTCTGGTTCCTAAAGAGTTCACTGGTTTGAGTCTAGCATGACAAGGGAATGACACCCCCATTTGCTACAGCAGGGCAATACATAATAACCATCACTGTCTCTAATCACTATTAATTATATGCAGTCATTTTCAGACTTCCAACAAAACATATGCTGATGAATACGGCAGAATTTTACTTCTCTTCAACTTGCCAGTAATAAAACATTGCCTGAATTAATCATGTACTTGTTAGGGACTGAAAAAAAACCAGTAGCTGTCAGTGAGCAAACTCCCTGGTGTGCCAGAAACCATGTGCCACCTGAGCATGCTGAAGCACCCAGAGCTATCTTTGGCATCTGGTGTGTGAGATACCACATAGGAACCTGATTGGAAATTTTCATGTTTCAAGTCAACGTCTGATCAAATAAAATATTTTTGGGACTCCTGGGCTGGGCTGTGCTAGAAGCAGAGGGCATCAAGCACTGTGAAGACAACCGGAGAACAACAAAACACCTCTGGATTTTCTGCACTGTAAGAAACCACTGACTGAGCACACTGGGTCTGCATGGCATGCACCAACCACATTGCAAGCCAAGCTGAATATCAATAATTCTGTCCCACTTTCATAGTGACAAGAAGTCAAAAGTTTATCCATGGTGGTTTTGGCTGGGATAGAGTTAATCTTCTTCATTCCAGTATGGAATGCTATTGTATTGGGTTTGTGGGAAACAGGGTTGATAACACAGGGATGTTTTTGTTTTTGCTGAGCAGGGCTTACACAAAGCCAAGGACTTTGCTGCTCTTCACCCATCTCACCAATGAGGAGGCTGGGGGTGTGCGAGGACCTGGGAGGGGATCAAGACAGGACAACTAACCCCAGATGACCCAAGGAGTATCCCCCAACATATGGTGTTCCACTCCACTTATAAAATTGTGAGGAGAAGGAAGGAGGGGACCTTCCAAGTTGTCATGGGTTG
>VXBB01015796.1:110612-134753 GCA_013399915.1 Illadopsis cleaveri | reverse complement strand
TGATTACACCTAATTAGACAATCCATTAAACTCTAATGCCACTGAGGGATGAGCCCACAGAGAAACAGAATTCTAGCTTCTGAGATGCCACTTGCCACTGCATGCCTACACCTTTGTTCCAGTTCCTATCCCAAATAGGATAGGAACTGGAACATATCCATGCCTGTGACATGGCATCTGAAGTAAGCACTTTTCCAGAGCCTGATGTTTTATTAAATTATTCTGCCAGACTACAAAGCTCCTGTAAACCATGAAGTATGTAAGATAGCAGGTATGTGAAGCATACACTTCTCATTGAGTAAGCTATTTCTCCTCACATGAGGTAACAATACCCACTTTCAGTTTTCCTCTGCTGATTTGGTACAAAATATATGGTACAAGACAATGAGAAAATATTTTTAAACAGGTCTTTTAGAAGACCTGTTTAACAGCATATCCACTGACAAAAAAAAATACTTCAGGATCACATCCAATGCCACTGCCAAACAGTGAAGGCATCTTTTCCTCCTTTGTGGGCTTTAAGACTAATTTCATTCTTGCTTCCCTGTAAAAGTAAAAAATTGAATGATCTGTTGGAAGTCATAATGGGGAGAAATTATACCATTCTACAACATTTGCCTGAATCCACTTTAGAGCTCCACAAATGGATCGGATAATAACATCCCACATAGATGGTGAGAAACGGAAAAGAAACCCCAAACCAAAACTCACATGACCATAGCAGTAACTATTGAGAGAAAGCACTCTGGAAGCAAGATTTTGAGATGGAAGAAAGTAGTCAAGGAGTTGAAGATGTCTTACAAACTACCTGTGAAGAGGTTACATAATAAGACAGTAGAAGTTTCCAGTGATGGGACAGGTTAAAATTTGAATTTAAGGGCAGGAGGGTAGAGAAATTGAAAGAAGCTTGAGCAAATTTTCTACCAGAGACAATGACTGGAGAAGGAGGCAGCATCTATACAAGAAATGCAGAAGAACAACTACAGACCAGAAGAAATGTTGGCAAAAAACATGGAATTAAAGATCCAGGAGGAGTAAAAACAAGTCTTGGGGACAGAGCAGGTTAAAATGGCAGAAAAAGAGAGGCCATGAAGGCGTCACACTTGCTATAAATTTAAAGACTAGACACATCACTCTGACTTGGAAGAAATCACTCAGTTCTCATTTCTTGTGTGAGACACAGCATTGCAAATATATGTGGCTGAGACAGCTTGGTTAAAATAGCTCTGAAAAATACTAGGCAGCAGTTGCTGGCCTAAATTTCTAGAAGAGACAGGACAGTAGAAGAGAGAGCACAAATGAAAAGTGGCTGGCTGTCTGGCAATAATGACCCTCTTGAAGGCTACTCAAAAGAAGTAAGCACAACACTAAAATAGGTGAGAGGACTAAACATGGAAATGAAGGCAAACACCAAGAACCACGGGAAGTATTAATGACCAAATCAGTGGAAAGAATGAAAGGAAGCACCAGAAATGCTGGGACTGGTATGTCATAGGCATGATTTGTAAGAAAAAAGAAAAAAGTTAAAATAGTAAGAAACAAAACAAGGTAAGGTAGAACACAACCAAAAGGATCAACTTCGGAGTGCATATTAAAAAAGTGAAAGTGGGGTTTCCCTAAAATAGGTAAGCCAGGGAAGCAGTCTGCTGCCTCTTCTAGGATTTCCATGAAGAAAACAGTTTTCAGATAACAATGTACAAAAAAGCAAACAGAAAAAGGACAGTGGTGGAGAATCAACAGAGAAATCTGCTGTCTAGTCCAGTTGCAGACAATCAGAAAAATTGAGTGGCTGTAAATCATTACAGCAGCATTAATGTTAATGGGACTTAACATTTTGTGTCATTTAATGAATGAGACAAGGACTTGGGAATGCAGTCACAGATGGCTAGGAGGAAGGCATCCTAAAAGATAACTTGTACAAATAACTGCAAAAATCTAGAAAAAGGTTGAAAAATGCAGAGAACTATTTTCCATAAAAGATTTATTGGAGGACTGAAAGTGATACTCCAGCTGTAAATTTAGCTCAGATAGAATTCTATGAATCACCATCAACTCCCAGGAGCTGGACTTTGAAGGTCCTTTTAACTCAAGATATTCTATGATTATATTATAAGAACCTTAGGCAGACTTATTTAAGTAAATGTTGCATGGAAAATACTATGAGTGTTACTTATACTCTGTCTCCAGTAAGACAACTTTCTTGTTCATGAAACTTTCTCAAGTAATACAGTTCTTGCACTTCACAGGTATACGTTACTGAAGTACTGGTGACTGAGACTAGACACACTACCCTGATAACAAAAACATTCACCAAATTCAGCAAATAGATAAATAGCTTGAGAGCTGAGAAGGAGGAATATGTCAAGAGCCAAGTGAAAGAATGTAAACCAAACGCTCACCTGTTTGAAAACTTATTCTGAAATGGTTTGCTGAAATTTGGCCTAGTTGTCCACTGTTTAAATAGAGATGAAAAATTATTGTAACACTAATCAGAGTTTTGGACAGATAAATTACAAACATCTCAAAAGACAACTGACATAACAGAAGGTTTCTGATATCATCTAATTCTCACGGAAATCATGGCATTATTACTTATTAATTCTGAAAAAATCCATTGCTTGCTTTGGGCTAAGGAGTCGATTGGCAATTCTAATTGAATGAAGAATTCTAGGGCTTTGATATGCAGCTCAGAAAAGTGTGGAGATGGCTTGAATCACATGATGAGAGACTGATTTTGGGAACAGTAACTTGGAAGCCATGATTATGCTTTTCATCTTTAAAATTAAATAATGCCACTGCAAACATTGCAATGCAAAACATTTAAGCACAAAAATAACAGTAGATTTATACTGAAGATTGTTTATTTTAATTGCAAGATTAAATACTTGTAGAAAAGAAAGTCAAAGAACATTCTTATGTTAACACAGAAGAAAGGAATTCATATTAAAACATTTGCTCAAAATTATATGACAAAATACTCCCTTTGAAATTTCACACAGCTCTCTAAACATGCTTCCTACAACCATAAAATATTTTTGTTTGAGGTTACAAAAGAGTAATTACCTATATGCTAAGTATTTCTTAAATGAAGAGAACTAATATGCCATAAAATGATTCAAAGACAATTTCTGCTTGCATGCTGAGCCCATTTCAAATGTATCAAACTATATTTCCACTTTTCCATAGAGTGTTTCTATACAACCTAAGTAAATAAACATGCTGGTAGTTAACAGTCAACTAAAAGTCAACTATACAGTCAACTAAAAGTCAATTTTATGCAATTTACTGGAAATTATAGTAATCTTTTGTTGAAGCTTGGATATCTTATTATTACTTCAACTCAGTATCTGGTTATAACAAACATACTGAATTTAAATAAAGAACAAAGGAATGATGACAAAAATTTGCTTATAACATATGGTGTGGAACAAATTTTTCATCTCTAACTAACAATAAACCAATTTTGTAGGTTGGTAACATAGTAGGTTATAGAAATAAAAAATAATGCAAAGTAAATGCTCACTGTACTTCCTGGCACAACCACTTATTACAGAGGTGACTGCAAGGTACTTTCATTATAATTTCACTTTTTTCTTTACTCATATAACTTTCCAGGGGGAACTTTTCTGCTTGCTGTTGAACACATTTTTTTTTCAGCCTTTCTTCAGAGAAAGAATGTATAAAATCCTTCCTATAAATAAGTGTATTCTTAGCATTCACTGTCTTTCAATAAATCCTGAATAATTACCAAATGTCGGTGGGTGATTCCACAAGAGAAAAAAAGCATTTACCCTTTTTTGCTCATGACTACATCTGAAGCCAGCGGGCTGTGCTGTTCAGTTAATGAAGATCCTGACACCCTTCCCCACCCATTGAAACACCATGCCACCCCTGATCACACAGGAGTTTTGAGGATGATATTGTCAAATGACTGTGTTTGTACCCATCACTATATAGGGAATGATTTTTAAATCAACATCTTTCCTGGTGAATTCAAATGTGCCAAGGCTGCCTTTCACTTGCCAAATTTGGTGTGGCTTTCAGTCAGCCTTGCTGTACAGATGAGACCCTCATCTCCCCTCTACCAGATCTTCACACAAGTCTTGACAATCATTCCAAAGTTTGTTCCAAACCAAAGAATAAGCCTAAAATTGTCTTTTTTTGGAAAATATTCTAACGGGTTTATGGTGGAAACTTCTGGAATTTTCCTATGCATAGATACCTGAATATCAAAGCAACTACACAAGTTCAAATGTTTTATCTGTGAAATCATTGCATATAATTACATTCCTAAAAAGCAAAATGTGTAATTCTCTTACAATGTATTTGTCTAAATTTCTCAGTAATTTTCCATGTGTGACACGACTGAGAAAACAGAACAAATGGAATAGAAAACAACATGGGCTTGCCAAGAATTGAAGTTTTTACTAAAAAAAAAAAAAAAAATCATGAAAAGTAAATGACTAATAAAGGAACATTCTGAGAAAAAACATGTTGAGTTTTGCCATCCACCAAAATGGAGAACATGATCAAACCAAGGGTTAAACTCTACTTTAACAAACAGCAGGAGCAAGATATTCAAAAGCTGACCTGGGCTGTGAACAATAGATACTTCCTCTAACTTCCCAGCTCAGTGGGAGCAGGATATCAGAAATATCTTGTCTGGTTGAAAATGAATCTTGCCTCTGTTGGAGATAAGATTGGGCTCCCATCTCATACTAAGGGAAGATCCAAAAACTCACAGAAAACTAGGCACAGCCTAAGAGTTGTGATTTCAGACTCAAGAACTACCAGTTTTTGATGAACAAAACTTGTCACTAAACCAGTTGTCAAGATTTGTCAAACATCAGTTCCTGATCAAATCTCTCCCATTTGGAAAGCTAATAGGAACTTTGGGTGATGGACAACACAGGATGGACTCTTTAAGGAAGAGGCTGGAATGTGTTTTATACAGTGGGGTCTCATAGTACTCTGTTTGCAATGACCCACAAATCCTGCATTCTATTCTCATTTGCATGTAGGGAACCAGGAGAATAAGCAGAGTATTTTCAACCCTGGGCTTCTCCAGGTATGTTGACATAGCCATAATGCATGAACTTGCATGCAAAAGGAGAACTGCATACCTTTCTCATCAGCAGATGAGAAGAGAATTGTGACATAAAGCCGTAAATTATTTAAAAAATAAATAGTTAAATAATTAAAAGTTGAAGTGTTATTGTATAATTTAAATGAAGGCAAAATAAATAGTTATGCAATGATTAAATTGATGTGCATCTTAAAATTTCAAAATAACAGAAGACTGAAACAGTACCATTCTAGTTCATCAGGAACATTAACAAAAAAAAATCAACTTTATAAATGTATTTATATAAACAAAATTTTAGCCATTTCAAAAAATTCAACAGAGAGGCTGTAGCTGACATATAACCTATCAAAAAAATTCAGACTAGAAAGAAAAGAAATAAAGGCATTAATTACATTCTCCTATGAAATGAACTTGCAACTTAATGGTCATAAGAGACACATGTCTTTAAATGAAATAGTGCAGTTGGCAAATACATGAGTTATTTTGTGGGAACAAATCCTCATTCTGAAAGTTAATTTGCTTTTTAAGCAATCATATGACAAATTAGACAATATTTTTGTGGATGGTATATTAAGAGACATTATATTCTAACCCAGAACATCTGCTAATTGCTTTGTCTCTCAATATAGATAGTTTCTCTCCAGCAAAATTCTATTTTGTACTTTCTTTAATAAAAAAAGTTAGGACAGAGGAAGACTCACAAACACAGATTTCAACATAGAAGAGACTGGCCCAAACTGACACAATGTAGTCTTAGTATAGATTATCTGAAAAAAAATTGTCTCTAATTTGTAATTTAGTAACCTGTAGTGTCACAGGTTTTCCCATTACAATTACAGATCTTTGGTAAGCACCTAAGTAAGTATGTTTTTTTACATCACACAGAATATGATGTATCAATGGATACACCACCAAATAACTTTGATTACGATGAGACGGTAAGAAATTAATTTTTGTTTTATTTCTGTAAAGAAATAAAATAATTAATAATAAAAAATATTACTAAGAGTAATATTTAGTAGGCTGTAATATTTAGTAATATTGTAGTAGGCTACACAAGATATTTTCCGTGTACTTAAAAAAAAGTGCATGACTTCTCTTTGGTTTGATAACCCTAATTCTTTTGCATAAATGTCTTACATGATATATTTCTTAAGACGCAATTGGGCATTTCTCCCAACACTTTCAATTTCTCATCATATTTCTTAAACATTTTTTTCATTTTTTTTTCTTTGAAAATCAGCCATACTTGAACAGACATAGAAAAATCATGATTCAGTTGTGTAAATCAGATTGCAATGCTGTTGGAAATTCACAGAGATTCCTGAAGGACTCTTTACAGGTATAGTATTCTCTGTTTTGGCTATAACCAACTATCTCTTCAGCTAGTTAGATGATGGATAGTTCCTGAGTTAGAAACCAGAGTTGCAGACTTGTCTTCTGTATAGTGGAAATACAACTGAAAAAAATGCTACCAGCAGAAAACCTCTCCCTATGTTTGGTTATATTTTACAAAACTTTGTGTCTTCATGCAGAGCAGGTACACTCTTTTTTCAAAAATTCTAATCATGACATGAAAAATATGAAGATTTTGAATCTCTTCATATTTTCTAAATGTCTAAAAGGACAGAAAAAGCACATATTTTACATATGTTTCCATAGAAGACTACTGTTTATGGATTCCCTCTTGCATAAAGTGCAATTTTAAAATGTTAAAAATACATCTGCATTTGGGAGTCACAGTATTGCAGAAAAAGGTAGGACAATCTATTACTATGTTTAGATGCAAATATTCTTCTATCTGTAAAATTACAAAGATGCACCCTGTATTTTCATGGACCTTCATTGCTATCTTCCTTGTTTTCATGTGCATGAACAGGAAACACATATGCTAGTTCAGTAACCTCATAGGAGTCCATTTTTGCTTTCTGCCTCTTAGCAGGAGAACTGATGTCATTTCCTGCTGAAACTGTTTCATTCTTCAAATAGAAAGGAAACTGAATCCACTACAGTCAGTCCAAGGAGATAAAACAGTACCATCCAAAAGCAGTAATGAAGAAGGAAGGATAATTTTCCATTTGTGCTCCAGCAATTGTGTCAGCCCTCTCTGTAATACATGCAATAATCTCCAGGGCTGTGACACTATTTGGACATTTTTGAAATATTTTTTTAGCTTCTCACTTTTACACACAGAAAGAAGGTTGGCTGAAGAACCAGATTGGGAAACAGAAATATGTAGAACAAGAATACATATGCTAGTGCATAATCTAGTTCTGAGTAAAGAAAAAGGAGGTGGATGGTTTTAGCTGCATTGACTTCAAAAACTGGTATGTGTTGCTTTATATTTTCTGTAGACTCTGTGGTGAGATCAGAACCTGAAGCACCTGTGGACGCCCATAAAATCTGAGGCCATAAGGAAACTTCAGCCTGAGAAATGGAAGTGACCACAAGGATAAGACATGCCCATAATTAGGTGGCCATTGGACACGAGATTTGGGGATTGCAGTTTGAGAATGAGGTGACTAAAATGCACATAGGTTTTCCCTTCACACAAATCTCTCTTTAGACTCAAGACAAATCTTTTGGGTTTTAAGAAAACACCACTGTGAAAGAGACAGCAAAGAGATGGCAAAGACAAAGCTAATACTTCCTTGTTATGTGACCAAAACCTCCATTTTTCCCTCTTTTTGTTTTCCTATTAAATAATAAAATAGTATCGGTATTATCCTAGGAAGCACATTAATTCTCCTGTGGGATTTTGCTGTGCAGAAATCATTCTGTAAAATGTATCGACAAAGAACTATGAACTGCATTAAAGACCATTACTCTACTTAATTACTTTTTTTCCTCTGGCATTTCAGAGACTCCATAAAGCTAAGGGCAAAAAAAAAAAAAGTTTCATTAGAAATTCTATAAAAAGTTAAATTGCACAGACAAAAGCATATTAAAGGAATTTCTTTACAATCAGTAAAGTTCAGCTAAGGCAATACCACTGGCAAAGCCCACTCAAAGGCTACAGTACCAAATACAACTGCAACAAAGAAGACAGTTCAATCCCATCTTCTCTTTATACTAAGAAGCTGGACTGTATGGGATCTTCTGACCCAGTATCTATCCCTTGCTGAGGCACACTTACCTTTAATAGATCTCTTTTCATGACAATCAAGTTTCTTCTTAAAGGTAGTTAGAATTTTTTCTGCATTTTCCAAATGAAAGGCATATTAGAATCATGAGGAGACTGCTGCAAAATCCAGTTGCCACACACATGTCAGTCATGAAACTCAAAACAAGTTTAAGACTCTGGAGTCTCCTGTGTATATCTTTCATGGACTTCAGTACAAACATGCACCTTCTGCTGGTCGTGGGATTCAAGGGGGGATTTCTGTTGTTGCTGCCTACCTGATATATTTGTACTTAAACCCTGTCACATGGCCGCCTCTGTTTGTCCCCTCCCTGCATGCTTGCTGTGCAGGCTTTTGTCCTCTGTTAACATCTCAGTAAGCCTGGAGCAGTCTGGATACACCAAGAGACAGAAAAATAAGAAATCAAGCACTAATCACTAACTTTTTCCTGCACTGCGCTTGAAAAGGTTGTGTGATACTACATACTCAAGGCCTCGTGCATTACCACTGTCAGATCCTCTGCTTAATAGGAAGACTAGTGGCAAAACTTTTCCTATTTTATAAGAAAAAAATCAAAAGCGAAATTAATTTTGGATAGGTAATAATTACATTTAATCACAGAATTTAGTAAAAATATTCAGTGGAGAAAACTTCAAAGGATAGTCTGGGAGGAGACACAGAGCTGGAAAATTCCACAACTAATTGCAAATCCCATTATGTGAAATTTCCACGTGATAAACTGCAAAATAGAATCAAGGGTAGCAACTCAGCTAACTAGAGAAGACCCTGATGGTAAAGTTTTGCAGAAGGACTCCACAACTTGTTAAAGTTGTAAAGTAGGTGTGTTTACTCAGCACTGAGGCACATGGGGGATCGCGCCTCCAAAAGCATGTGCGCCACCAGCGATTTTCCCCCTCTATTTATTCTCTGAAGTCTTATATATGCATGAAGTTTTGCAATCTCCATATGCATATTCATTACCTAACCCCGCCTAGCCTCGCTTCCTATTAAAATGAGCTTCAGAGTCCTGCGCCTGCCCAGTGCTCTCTGGTGGTTGCACAGTGGTTCTCAGGATGAAGTAAGGAGAGTCTTCCTCTTCCTTTTCACCTTGTCTGCTTGCGCAGGCTCCCTGGACCCTTGGTCACAGTACAAACCACTGATCTGGCTTCAGCCAGTCTAGGATCCAGGAACCTCCTTACCATAAGGGTCCTCGCAAATTTTGCATTTCTTTGTCCTGTTTGGGCAAGCAGTCCTTTCCTTATTGCATAGCTTTGCATTCCTCAGCCTGGTTGTGCAAGCCATGGCCTTACCTGCTTTTACAAGTGTGGTAAATGTTAAGCACAGTAAATGTTAAGCGAGATACATTGCCCAAACTGCTAGCCCTAATCAATAATCACCCCCTAAATCTTAACCCCCTTGCTTCAGTAATAGTGCAACAGTTGTGAAGAAAGAGAAAGTTGGATTTAGGATCATGCTTAATCTACAGTGCTTTGAGATCTTGCCTCTAAGAGAAGTCATTAGCACATGACCATGGTCATAGTGTAAGTTCCACAGCTCATATCAGCCCGTACTGCCCTTTCTGTGGTAGAAAGGTCTCATGTTTCTTTGAGACTCCTTCTGCCTGAAAAGCTACGAGATAAGTCTCCTTGTGGCTTTCTTTGTTTGAAAGATGCTTCTATGTCCCAAACTTATGATGAGACCACTACCAAAATAAGCATACTTCCTTATTAGATGAACATGAAGTAGTATGTCATAAGATGAGAAACAGGACTTAGCAATGGACCAGAAAATTTTTCAGATGAAGGAAAAGTATTAACCTTTAAGAGAGCTCAAAGCACAAAGCCATAACAATTAACAGAGATCCAGGAATCAATCACATGAAACTTCAATGAAAATGCTAGGTATTTTACATGTTGTTCAGAAATTGAGTTTCTTTCCACTTCTCTATTTCAATCTATTCCTTTGTCTCCTCCCACAAAATCCCTACTGACTGAAAATAACATCTGAAATTGCTGATTACCCTAGATATTTCTTAATTCAGACTTAAGGAAAATTTCTTCTTGTTTCTTAATCTCCGTCACTCTGCTGAAAGCATTACTGTGCCGTTTCTTCTGCAGTTATTTCTATGTATTTTTAATCTAAAATGAATATGGAACATTATTTATGCATAGACTTGTCATGATTGGTTAAAATGGAAACCAAATGAGAAGCAATCAAACAAGCAAACAATCAAAGCTTGGTTTTTCCTTCCCTTCCTCCTGCTGCTGCTATTTACACAGTATCTTAAGCTCCTAATAATTAAAAATCATGGTTCAGTTACCTTTCCCCCTGCGAATAATTTATAAGCAAGTATAGGTTTTTTGCTTCTTAGTTACTAAGTTTTATGAAAAGATACAGAACATTTGTTATATTTATTTCTGTGCAATGGCTTTTCAATTACTCTTTTTGGTTTCTTTGTGAGAAGAATGAGTCTGGGGAAGTCCTTGAAACTGGAAGCTAGCCAATTTTGTTACAATTTAAATGAAGAGCAAGAAAGAAGATCTAGAAAACTACAGACCCAGAGTTTAACCTCAGCACCTGGAAAAATAATGAAGATCATACTGAATCCTGCTGAAAGGCATCTAAATAATGATGCAATCATCAGCCACAGTCTACATGGGTTCCCACAGGGAAAAAGTTTAATTAATTGACATCCTTCTACATACCTGCCTTGTGTATGAAGGGAAGGTGGTGGATGTAGTAAGGCTGGATTTTAGTACAGCTTTTGACACTGTCCCCTACAACATCCTTCTGGGCAAGTTATCCAGCTGTTGCACAAGCAAGTTCATGATGCTGGGTGAAGAACTGGCTGCAGGACAGGCCCAAAGAGTTGTGAAAGGCGCTGCTGACTGCTCACCAGTGATGTTCCTCAGAGCTCAGTTCTAGGGCAAGCTCTGTTCAAGGTTTCTATCAATGATCACGATTCAGGAATTGAATGCCCCATTAGCAATTATGCTGATTGTACCAATCTGAGATGTACTGCTGACTCTCTTGAGGGAAAAAAGGCCTTGCAGAGTGATGTACATAGACAGAGCACTGGGCAATTATCAGTATCGTGAAATTTAACACTGGATTCTACACCTATGATGGAATAACTCTGGACACAAGTATGAACCAGGACAAAAATGGTTGGAGATTTGTCCTGCAGTGGGTATCTGGGGTTGCTGGTCAGCATCAGGCTCACTGTGAGCCAGCAGTGTGCCTGGGCAGTCAAGAGGGAAAACTGCATCCTGTTGGGCATCGAACACAGCACAGCCAGACGGTGAAAAAAGGTGGTGATCCTGCTGCATTCAGCACTGTTGTGATCTGACTCCTGCATGCAGTGCTGGGCTGCACAACCTATGAGAGGATGTGAAGGTTCTCCATGAATGTGTCCAACAAAACTGCTGCTTCTGTGAGGAGTGGCTGAGATCTCTGTGTTTGTCTAGTTTGGAGAAAGGAGGCTGAGGGGTCACCTCATTTCTCTCTACAGCCTTCTGAGGAGAAGTGGAGAGGGAGGTTTTGACCACTTTTCTAAGTGACAGAAGGCATAGAAACAGCTCAGTGTTGCATCAGGGGAGGTTCAGAGTTGACATTAGGAGACATTTCTTTACAGAGAGCATGTTCAAACACTGGAACAGACTTCCTACATGCTCAGTGATCCATGTCTGTCAGTGTTTAAGAGGCGTTTGTACAATGACCTTGTTATGAAGCTTTCATGTTTGCTCAGCCCTGAAGAGGTCAGGCAGTTGGATGGGATCATCATTGTAGGTCCCTTTCCACCAAACTATTTTCCTTTCTTTTCCATTCCCAATGAAAGGCTATGACTAATCACAATTCAGATGCTAAGATCAAGGAAAAAATACCAAATCTCTCTATAAATGAGAATTAGGAACAACAAACTGTGAAAAGAAAATTTAAAAATCTACAGAATTTTTTTCTTATTTTAAATAATAGCCAATGTTTAGAACTAAGGAGCAAGTCTACTGCCTTGAAAGCCAACAGCCCTTTACCGTAGCCAAAGGCCCCAGAACAAAGCAGCTGCTGCCAACTTTTCAAATACCAGATTGTTAGAAAAGGTCTTTCTTTCATGCCTGAGACCCTCTTTATGACTCTGCACCTCTAAAGGAAAAGAACACCCTTATAATAAAATACTGTAGCCTTTTATATGCATTGACACACAAAACCTATTTCTAACTAGAATGCTAACTTAAGAAGAACTGGTATTTATAGCTTATTAAGTCTGGATTTGTATAATGAAAGAAAGAATCTACATACATCATTCTACTTTCCTATGAGCTCAACAGCAGTACTCTTTTTCAATAATTTTATACTTGAATTTGTTTCAAATGCATACTAAATCCATATTATGTCTCTTCCCAGCCATTCACCTTCTTCCCACACACAAGATAACATGCCCCCTTTTTAATAAAACCTAAATTTGGTTTAGATCAACAACACAGTCTTGGCAAGATGGATTAGAAAAGATGTACACCACACCTACATGGAAAGAGCAGAATTACTCATCTACAAAAGTTTAACACAAAAACTCTCATCCAGCACAAAACAGACACATTTTGCAGTAATGTTCTGACCACAATGCAACAATGCAGCCAAGGAACGTTGGAAAGGAGAAAACATCCAGCTAATGGCTTGCCTTGAGATGTAGTAATGTCTGAGAGGAAACAGGAAGTGGTGGTGACAGAAAGCTTAATCCAGAGCTACACTACAATAAACATTTATAGAAGCAATAATCAGGCTGATTGACTATCAGATTGAAGGAGAAAAAATAATTTATAGCCATCCTTGTCTTTCTCAGTGACAAGAGCCCAGCAGAAAATTCAGGCTTGGTGATGTTCATTAATTCTATCTCTATGTTATCTGCATTATCCTAGAAAAAAAGATAATTTTCACTAAGCATTGCATTAATATTTCTCTGCTTTGCAACACATTTATGGATTGCTCAATTTAAGCAGAACATTTTATAAAACATGACATTTGTGTTTGCAAAGCAATAACTAATAATCTATGATATTAGTGAATTGTGTCTAAATGCATTCCCTTTAAATTTTACTGAGTATGCATCATGCATTTACTAATTAACTGAAATTACAATTTTAATCTGAACAAACAAACATTTAATCTAAAGAAGTCCTTGTGTGATCTACCTTTACTACAGAATTAACTGAGTATGGCCCTGATAATTAAAAATGTTACTCACAAGTGAGACAGCCGGTACGAGCATGTTTACTAAAACACAGATCAGGAAAATGCAGGAACAAGATTTAAAAAAAACCTCTTCCCCTCTTTGTCCTTTCTATTTTGCTTTAAAAAGTCTTGCTAGAAGCTATTGCTTGCCATATTATATGTATTAGTTGATGCAAATACAAAATTCCATAAAAGATTTTTAAAAATCATTGTTTCATTTATATATAGAAAAAAACTGTCATAAAAAAATACTTGTGAGATAATTGGGCCATAACAATGTTAAATTCCTAATTCCTCAGTGCAGAGAAATGCCTTTCGAAATGCCGATAGTTATCAGCTAAACATTGCACAGAAAGATGATCTTACAGCTTTAAAATTACCTGGGACTTTGCCATTTAAGAGATGGAAAATAAGAACTTCATGTTGTGGTCCCCTTGTGAAGTGATGCACACACATGCCATTCAAGCAGGGTTTTTTGGGAATATGAATGTGGTGTGGAAAGGGCATTAGCATGTGTCTGTCCTGAGAACAGAAAAATCTGATCTTGGGCAGTCAAAATATCTTCATACTAATGGAAGTCTTATAGATGCACTTTCAACATGCAATGCAGATGATGATTATTAGTTCACAAAACAGGAAAGCACCAGACACCACTTAAAGACTGCATATGCAATCTCAGGTCTAACACTGGCCAACTACCCTTCTGCAAAAATGTACTTCAGCAACTGCATAATATCTAAGGATTTAATTTTAAACACAGACTATTCAGACAGAATGTTAGAAAATATGTTCAGAACTTGGCATCAGTAAGCAACACATTTTTATTTTCTCTTGGTGCAACATTTAATTGATTCTAAATTTGGAAATAATATTTATCTAACACTGTGAAACAACGTAGTTATCTCAAAAGCATCTTTATTATACAATATTTTTGCCTTCCCTTTGGTTTTGTCTTGAAAAAACACTTAGTAAATGGGTTAAAAAAAAAAAAAAAAGACATTTTCCAATGAGCAAGGAATGATACCACACACGTACGTAGACCTGCCTTTTGCACAGGTTATTTTCATGAGCTGATGCAGTAGAAGAAAGCACTGACATGAGAAAATAACATTTTAGTGCTATTTTAAGGTCACTAAAATTTTTGAATTATGTGTTAATCAAATAACATCTATCCACAGAGAATTGTGAAGAAAGAAAGAGTATGCTTACATTTCCAGATTTAAATGCATCACAGTGTCTTCTGTCCATTACTTAAGCTTGTAAGTACCCTGTTAAATACTGATAAAATAATTATCAAATTTTAGTATTTTACATATATTACTGCTTTGAAAAGATTATTCTATATTGCAGGATTTTAAAACAAATTTGTGACACAGAATTACTCCATATTTGTTTTATATTCCATCAGATAACTTAATATGTCAATGACACTTTCAGAATAAAGAAAGAGAAAAGAAAATATTCCACATCCAGTACATTACAACAGAATACTATGAAAGAAATTATATTAAGAGATCAAAAATTCAGGAGGAAATGTGGATTTCTGATTATGACAACAGAATGAGACTTACAAAATTCAATTTGAATCCACTGTTCTCTTTTAAACCCCTCTTACAACATGATGCAATGCATTAATTTATTTTACATGATGGCGTCTTTCTTTCCTTTAAGTTCCTAGACTTTTCTTTGCCAGAAATATTGACAATGAAGATGAAGCATTTAACTGTGCGACTTCCATATGGCAGAAACTGAAATTTAAAAAATGTATCCTCAGCTTGCAGATATACATATGTGCTAAATGATAACATCAAGTATCTTGTAGAAGACGTTGGCATGGGAACCACCTGTTCATCTGAAGCATATTATATTTTCCATGAGAAACTTTCAGGCTTGCATCTTAATCCTGAACAATAATCGTGGCCTTTAAACCTCTTCAACCTAGTACACTGAAACAGATGCCATTTTTATGGAGTACTTCATACAGTTCTGGAATCATAAGTTTGCTAAGCTAATGCAGCTAGCTTGAACTTAAAATATAACAAATAAGGTTTTAGGAAAAAGTACCAGCTTGACTGAGGATTGAATCACTTCATTCTTTCAAAGAAACAAACTAAAAACAAACACTCTTTTGGAAGTGGCTATCCATTAAAGTGGTGGAATCACCATTCCTGGAAATCCTCAAAAAATGTGTAGAAGTAGTGCTTGGGGACATGGTTTAGTGCTGGACATGGGAGGTTTAGGTTAATGGTTTGACTCACTGTTCATGGAGGCCTTTTCTAACATTAATGATTCTGTGATTCTCCCCTCAAACAGAACAGATGGGTTAATAGCTGTCTGCAAAGTAGTTAATACTTTTTATAGGGAAACTGTAGGTTTTGCTGATTTTTATTGTTAGCCTGAAAAACTTGCTGATTGCTTTACACTATGCTATTGATAGACACTCTTGGAGCTGGGCAGAGAAGAACTTATGGAAGTTCAACAAAGGCAAAGGGATGATCCCCCATCTGAGGTGGAATAACCCCATGCACAAGTACAAGCTGGGGGCTGACCTGCTGGGAAGCAGGCCTCTGTGCTGGTGGACAACAGGCTGTCCCTGAGCCAGCACTGTGTTCTAGGGGTCAGGCAGGCCAATGGTATGCAGGGGAGTATCAGAAAAAGCACTGCCAACAGATTGCAAGATGTATCTGCTCAACTCTAGAGAGACTGCACCTGGATTCCTGTATCCAGTTCTGGGCTCCACAGTTCAGGAAAGATAAGAAACTATATGAAAGGAGTACTACAAGGATGATGAAAAGACCAAAACATCTCTCTTATGAGGAAAGTCTGGGAAACTGGGCCTGTTTAGCCTGGAGAAGAGATGTCTGAGAGGAAATCTTAGAAAAGTCAAGAAATGTCTTAAGGGTGGGTGTTAAGAAGATGATGCCAGACTCTTTTCGGATGCCCAGTGTGATGCCCACGGATGATGTAAGAGACAATAGGCACACACTGAAACACAGGAAGTCCTATCTAAATATGAGGAAAAACCTCTTTGAGGGTAACAGGGCACTGGAACAGAGGGCATGGAGAGGTTGTGGAATCTTCTTCTCAGGAAATGTTCAAAACCTGCCTGGACACAATACTGTGGAACCCGCTATAGCTAAACTTGCTATACTAGGGAGGTTGGGTCGTATGTTCTGTACTACAGAAGAGCAGCACAGAGCACACAACTCAGCCACTCTGTGGGACTCTGTGTTACTTCCGCTGCATTAACATCACAATAACTGCAACTATGGCACTTGCTTTCCAGTAGATACTGATCTACTGATAATACATACAAAGGTGGTCAGAGTGGAAATCCTCCTCTGTGCAGGGGCTGGGGGGCTCCTGTCTTTTGTGAGTGTATCCAGTTTTGGATAGAAATCTCAGAAATGTCAAACTAATCATCATATTCTTCCTCATTACTAAATAAATCTAACTTTTTAAATCACTGAATGTTATATTTATATAGTTCTGTAGCTACAACACATAAATTCTGAAATGTCACCTCCTTATATCATACATAGTAATCAAAGAAAGTCAAAGCTTCATTGAATCTGCAAAATATTAGTGTCTGCACTGTATTCAAAACTACAGCTACAGTGTCATTTATAAAAATAAGTTATTTCTTTTCATGCTAATAAAGCAGACAAAAGACAATTTTCTTCAGGCTCAAGAATAAGGTGACATAGAATCAACAGATATATGATATTTACTTAATAAATTGTAGAAACATGCTATAGAAATATGGAAAAGTTTTATGACATGTAGAGTGATAAAGGAGCATTTAGAAATTGTTTTGGTCAAATCACTGTTTCCAGGAGAAATTAGTATTCTGTTTGAGTGAATTTTTTGATGGGATGGAAAATCATTGCTGTTGTATTTTATGTCTCAACAGAGGGAGCCTTAGTCTAGGACCTCTTGTCTGTCACTGTGGCAAAACTGAGAAAAATTACTTTCACAGAAACCTACAAAGCTAAAATCTCTCCTATGAAATAGGGAATTCTCTTTTGGTTTTTTCTTCACTTTCACTTTCAAAACTTAAAAACAAATTCAAAACTTTTACCACATGGTTGCACAATTAAAAATTAAATGCACATTTAATAATTCCACAAAGTAAAGAAATATATGCATATGTGTCTCCCACAACAACAAAGAGAAGCAGCAGAGCTCAGTATGGTTTCAACAGAGTTGCTCTGAGTCAACCCTCCAAAAGTTTGGTTTTTTTTTTTCGTGTGAAAATATATACATATAGACCCCATATACAGGATATATGTATGTATGTATACATGTATGTATAAGAGAAAATATATTTTGGAGATAAAATATATGTATTTTAGGAGAACAACATCCATATATATAAAAGTATATATATTCTTAACAAACATTATAGTCAAAGATTTTACCTGAGTGCTAATAATATATTGGGATTTTTTTAACAGCTATTTATATTGGGTAAACCTGCCTCCATATTCATTTCGGAACTCATGTTCTTTTCCAGCAATAAAGCCTTGAATTCTCCAGGGCACTTCTTGAACAATGGTTATAGTTTTTTTCATCATGGAGCCTTACAGACAACACCCAGCTGAGGATTTCACTCACAATACTAAAACTTACTATAGATTTCAGTGGGGCTAGGTTGGCATCCTTTTTCAATATCCCTGGATAGATAATTGAAATAAAAATGTCTTATGGAACAAAAAATCCTGACACTTTCTGAAATCTGAGAATAATCTGCCTGGAAAATATTGCAAAAATTATTACCTTTTTAGTACAACAAAGAGTGATTGTTACATTTCAATCACAAACATTTACATTAAATTACCCCTTGTGGAACTATTCCTATCAGTCCAAGTTATTTACACATATTACCAAAGTAATGAACTTTATATGAATATATTAAACCATTGCATTAATCAGTACAGCCACATTACCTAGCATAAGTTAAGAACTCCAGGCATAATTGAAAGAATGCCACACCATCTGTCATTGCTGCAATTCTCACAGTTAAATACTGTTAGGTTCTGCAAATTTTGTACACATTTTGATGACTCAAGGATTCTAGGTTTACTGAAAAAGCAAAGCAACAAACTGCATTTTCAATCATTAACATATTTTACTGCCATTGAGATCTGATAGTAAGTCACATTTCTTTTCAATTCTTGGTTCCAATAAACTTTAGGCACTCTTAAAGAGTCTCTAATAAATAATTGGCTTTGAGCCTTGCTAGTTAGGCAAGAAAGCTCAGAAGTCTTTGCCTTACACATCACAGTGTCAAATACCACAGAACAAATAAAACCTGCTCAAATGAACTTAACAGTAATATCTTGAGAGTATTTTATTGTTTACTTTTTATTTTTGTCAGCAGAGTTCTGTGGTTCACACCTTGAAAAACACTGGAGGCAGTGATACTCAGGTGGACACGTCTGCTCTGGTTTTATGACCAGCATGAGTAGCAGGTCACTGTGATACAGCATGCAGATGCAAAGCCCTGGCACAGTTTAGCTTTGTGAATTGTCACATCAGGGAAAAAACAAAAAACCAAAAAAAACAACAAAACAAAACCAAATCAAACCGAAAAAAACAAACCAAAAACAAAACCCAAACCAAAACAACAACAAAAAACAAAAACAAAAACCAAACAAAACAAAACAAAAACACACAAAAAAACCCACCAAAAACCAACCAACCAACCAAAAAACCAACAAAAAAGCAAACAAACAAAAAAATCTTGTCCACCACATCATTCACACCAAAAAAGTACATGTGCTTGCACCTCCCAGAAGATCCTCTTAACACACAGTTTCTTTTTACTGCAAAAATTCAACACTACTAACTGCTTAACCTATTCATGGTTGGTCTGGAATGACCTCTGAAATGATGTCTTTCCACACAGTTTCAAACAACAAGAGTACTCTACCAACACGGATGCCTCAGCTACTATAACTCAGTCTTCCCATTTGTTCATTCTGCCCTCTGTGGTTTTTTTTCACTACAAGGTGCTTTTTTTGTGCATGTGTCAATACTTTCAATCCCAAGAGTAGGTTTGTAGGTTTGGGCTCTTTTGTTTGCTTTTGGGTTCTGCTTGTTACCTGCAGGCATCTACCCAGTCTCTGGAAGGAACAAGCACAAATGTGGAGGTTTCAGAAAGCTGGTGCAGTCACCTACAAGGAAATAATTTGATGTAAAGAGCAGCATACGAAAGACAAATCATACTGCAGCTTTCCTGTCCAGCACCACTACAGGACTGTACCATAAAGCAAACTGAATTTAAAAGGAGATCAAAAAGTTGAATTAGAGATTAAAAACTGCTACACTTTTTTGCTCTACCCCACTCTACATGACAGAATAAACACCAAGCAATAATGAAACTGAAACAATGAAATCTGAAGAGAAGAACACGAGCTACATATCAAACTACTCCTGTGGTCATGCTTTCATTTCATGACCACAATAAAACCAGTGACAGCAACAGCTTCTGTAAATGTTTTTCAGCGTTAAAACATAAGAACAGCAAAATAATTTCCTTTATTATACATGAAACACCCTCCCTCCATTCTCTCTCCATTCCTCCAAAAAATTAAAATAGCTTTTAAACCAGCAGTAAGATATAACTACAATTTTAATTACAAAAACAACAACAAAAGAGAAGTCACAAATAGTTAGTGGACTGATTTAAGATGCGGGTCTCTTTCATACTGCTTTTCAGCAAATAGAGGTTTTACTGATGAACAGGCAGTAGAGTCTACAATTATGCTGAGAATGTTATTCTGTGTAACAGATGAGATTCTTGTTAGAGACACCGCATGCAGGGAACTCAGTGTGTCTGACAAGGATTAAATCACAGTCCACAGGGCTAAAGAGATAAACATACACAGTGGGTCAGGATGAATTTTAAATTCCAACTTTTTACTCAGATGTTAACCACCCCCTGAAAATAAATAAATAATTAAATAAATATATTTATTTCAGAACCTCAGCTTGCCTTGAAGTTGTAGCAGCAGCTGGATTTTTGACTTTCAGCACTGGTAATCTTAGCCTAATCCTTGGAGACTGGCAAGGGGCTGGAGCATAGCATGTGTTGCACAAGTAGGAAACAATTTTAAAATTATTTTTTAAATATTATCAGGCTGAAAATATTTTTAAATATTATCAAGATTAAGGCTGCCATCTTCCTTCAAAGTGCCATTTACCACCAGAGATTCACAGCCACAATGGATTCCCTGGTGTCCTAATTATATCTGAGTTGAAATCTCCTCCTTCAGTTTCATTGGTATCCATCTAGTAGTTGTTACAGTTGTTTCACTGGGCTCTGGTAGGTGGGACAAAGTCTACCTAAATTCATGTGCCCATATGGCAGCAACACAGCAGGAGGCCCATGCTGTACCCTACCATTTAAGACTGTACCAATGACAGCCACAATTTAACTTAGTTGATCATATATAAAAGCAACACTGGGGGGAATTGGTTATTTAGAATGATGAGATAGAGTCTATAGAGTCTGACTTTTAATGACTTGAAAATATGAAGTGATTTCTATGATCAGTCAGAATTACCTGATGCAGCTCAGTTTTGAATATAAAATATGCAATACTTTAGTGATTACCACAGTTAGAAATCTTTTCTTAAAAAGCAAACTCAGGACAAAGCAAAAAAGAAAGTTGAGGAAAATCATTATCTGATCAGAGAATCCCACTCTCCCCCATAATTGATTCAATATTATTACACAACAGAAACTATACCTCCATCTTCTCAGCAGAGACAAGAATGGGGGTGACTGCTGGTTTACGGGGCGGGAACATGATACAGTATATGTGGGGACTACAGGTGCATTGATGGAACTCACAACAAATAGAACATCTCATAACTATCAACTTTTTTAGACCCTCTTTAATAAAAATGTTATGACTTATGTCTATTTCATTTTTTTTTTTTTTACACTAAAAAAGGGTGACTAGGACTGGGAATTAAATACTAGGACTTCATGGCTATAGGAAAAACAAAACTAAATCAAGCCTCAGAAAAGAAGACTTCAGGTTTAAATGTGATAATTACACAAGTCTGCATCATGATTATGTGCTATAGATTCAGAGATCAAAGGACAAAAGCAGATGGAACATCTTCACTATGGCTCCAGGCTCTTCTCAGTGCTGCTAGAGTAACAGGGTAGCAGGCAATGGCAGAATCTGATGCTCAGGGAGTTCCACCAGAACATGAAGAAAAACTTCTTTACTGTGTGGGTGGCACTGGAGTGTCCCTCACTGGAGGTACTCAGGAACCATCTGGATGCAGTCCAGAGCAAGGAAAAAGGTTTGTTGTTTGTTTTTTTGTTTTTTTTCCTGTTTGGTTTTTTTTGTTTGTTTGTTTTTTGTTTTTTGGGGTTTTTTTTGTTTGTTTTTTGTTTGTTTGTTTTTGTTTTTTTGTTGTTTTTTGTTTTTTGTTTTGTTTTGTTTTGTTTTTAAACCAGAAAATGTTTACTCAGGAACTCCAGGTTTATGACATACAAATAATTTATTTGCATTAGTGCAAAACTGCACAGAACAGCTGTAAGCACCTGGTAGTGGTAGGATATGTTTCAGTATCTGTCAGTTACCAGATACTAAGTAGACACGAGGATTACATCACAGAAAGCATGAGGCATTGTTCATGATTATATAAAGTTATTATATAAAATGTATTTTAATGATCCAGAAAACTGAAATTAAAATGGCTAGGACAGAGTGACTCAATTAAGTACTGGAAATACTTTGGACTGTATGATATTGTTGGCCGTTCAAAGCTACAGATGGAAGAAAGCTTATTTGGTCCTCTGCTTCTCTTCTTGTGTACATACAATGCATTTCTCAAAAAAGTGCATCCTAGTGTTCCCAAAAAGTGATCAATTCACCATATGTGATACCCTGGTGTTGTCTCTCCTCCTTCTATTCTTTCTTCCATAAAGAACTTTGAAACTCTGACAGTTTTCAGAAACAAACAAAACCAAATAACTACATCTACTAGAATGACTAAATTGCTCAAGCTTCAAAGTGTTATACTAATACAGGTTTATAGTCCTATTTCGCTCCAGAGGGCTTAGATAACCAAGTAAAAAGTAGCATCTGGAGACCTCTCCTGTTTTGCATTTTGGGTTTTTTTCCAGACAAAGTCATTCATTTTGGGTGAAGAAATAGAGATAACTCTAAAAGACTTTGATGCATGTGAAATAAGCCAGAAAATGAATTTATTTTAAACCTGAAGTTTACTAGTGTTATCAACTAAGGGACAATGTGCTGTGAGCTAGTGTAACAGCTTAAAGGGCAGCTCCTCTGCAAACACTCAGGTAAACATTGCACTCCCAAGGAACTGTGCATCACAACCTAGAGTAAGTAAACACAAACCAAATAAGAAAACCAAGAAAAACCTCAAACAAACAAACAAAAACCTCAGAACCAACTCAAAACTCACAGCAAGCCCTATGCCCTCCCCAGAAGAATGTTATGAGAAGCTTGTCATACTTGGACCACAATGTATTCCCAGTATTGCTCTCAGGTTCCAGCAGACAGTGGAGACCCTATCTTCCAACTCATTCCCACTGACAATTTAACATAAAAAATCATGAGTGAACTTTGATAAAACATACATAATATTTGTTGTGTTATTTTGTGATGACAGCAATTGACAATTATGACATGGAAAATAACTTATGGGTTTCCAGAAAATAAATGATATTGAAAGGTTGTTTTCCTGAATTTTTAGAGAAATGTTATAGTTTTTTACAAAGTACTATGTAATTTTTCCTAAAAAAACAATGTGGGTACAGAAAATGTCTGAATTTCATGCTAGAAGTCAATACAAAATCCAAAAACTTATACGCAAAGAAGGGATAAATAATGAGAGTTGATGACAGAGAGGAGGAATTCAGTTACAGAATGGATGGCACTATTGCTTGATAAAAGGCACAGCTATTCCTTTACATTTTATGAAGTGCAAAGTGCTCAGAAAATTTCCATTCAACTTCCAAAATGGTAGACTTGAGTCCTCAACTAATTTCACACAGATTAGTCTTAATTCCAGTTCATCTTACCTAAGAAGTTTTTAGGGTCCATATTGTCACCACTGGAGTATTACTATTTTTTTGACCAGAACTTGACTGGTCTGTTTAACACAAGCTTCTGAAGCTTGTTTAGTCCAAGCCCCAGCTCTCAACTGAAGAAAAAACAGTAACCTCTCTGAAAAGAACATTAGTGTGCAAGATACACGACTGTACCAGATGTCCACTGAGAAAACTGAGGAAGAAGTGCTCTGAAGACAAAAAGAGCTAACTAACACAACAACTCATGCTAGGTGTGATAGCAGCAATCTGGTGGCAATTTGTTGCTGTATAATGAATTCCCAGAATATACTGCAGGCAATGAATCAGACACTGAATTTATCAGTTGTTGTTCTAGAAAACCAAACCAAAAACTTATATTTTAATTTCAAAAATTGTAAAAGAAACATTAAAAATTACATTTATAAGTCTATAACTTCCTCTTGAAATAATTGGATCTTTTACTTATTCTAAGTTCTAAATCTTGGTTTGCTTTGCCATATAAAAACCCCAAAACTTACAAAAAGTAATGTCAATTTACATCATTTCACTTACAAGCCAAGCACCTAAGTGCCATACTTATGAGAAGTATTTTAACACAATGGGGTCCATAGAGATCCATA
>VXBB01015796.1:79209-93867 GCA_013399915.1 Illadopsis cleaveri | reverse complement strand
TAACCTTCTTTGAACTATGTGTCAAAGTCAATTTGACTCAGCTCAGGGAATGAAATGAATCATGCTGTTTTAAAGACAGCTAGAGAAGCCCTTCTCAGTGTCAAAACATAACCCTTATTGCACCTTGCCTTTTTATAGGTGTTTCTTTCCAATAATGTTCTTACAAAGAAATTATTTTCCTGTATATGGTAATCTTTAATTTCTAAGTCTAGTTGGTTTTCTATTAACAATTTTTGCTATTATCAATTTTCTATTATATCCAGCCTCCCAAATATAAAATTTTCACAGGGTAACTCCAACGTAGTTCAAGTATGAGCAATTTTGTCAACTCCCAACAGTAGTGTTAACCCAAGTACAGCTGCATTTCATGGGTGAAACCAAGGTGTAAATGAAGAAATTTTGGAGTGTTATTAAAAAAACCACAGGCAATCCTTTGCAGAAAGTCTAACTGTAGGTCATTCTTTACTGCTGAACTCCAGGAGTGTATATTGAGGACATACCATTCAATATTTCCATTAACAGTCTGGATGACAGGCAAAGTGCACTCTCAGCATATCTGTTGAGAAATAGAAAATAGCCAGGAGTGATAGGTCAGATGGTTGTACCACACTTCAGGTGAGTGTCAGTGGGAAAGTGAAATGGGTTATGACATTAAGAGTGGGAAGTGGAAAGACCTCTGCCTGGGGAAGAATGACACCAAGAAATAGTTGACGTAGCTGTCCGGAAAGCAAGTCTACTGAGAAGGATCTGAGGGCCCTGGGATCACAAGTTGAACATTAACCAGTGGTGTGCCTTCAGTCTCCTGTGCTCCATTAGAAGTACTGTCAGTAGGTAGAAGGATGTGATCCTTTTCCTCTAACCAGCCCTGGTGAGGTACTCCTGTAGTGTTGGGTCCAGTCTTGGGCTCTTATCTCCAGGAGACATATGGACATTCTGAAATGAGTGCAGTGAAGAGTCACAAAGACAATAAAGACCAAGGAGTAGAGACTAAGAGAGCTGGGACTGTTCCTACTGGAGAACTCTCAGACAGCAATCTCAGTTGCATGGAAAAAATACTTGATGGAAAGGGATCAAGAAGATAGAGCTAAGATCTCCAGATACCTAGCAAATCCAGTGACAAGACAGAAGGCAATAGGCACAGACTGAAATCCAGAAATCTGATACAAGTAAAAGTAAAATACATTTTTAGTATAAGAGTGGGTGAACACTGAATACATTGCTCAGAGTCTGTGGACTCCCCACCCTTGAAGGCAGTCAATATTGTACTGGACACACCCTGGAGAACTTGCAGTAGGTTAGCATGCTCCGATCCAAGAACTTGGAACAGCTGACTTTCAGAGCAGTCTCTAACATCAGCCTTTCTGGGATCCCAAAATACCACTGTGTAAGCATCAGCAAAGACTATGTATTCAGCACTAACATATTACCGAGGGGAATGACATACAACCAGATGTACAAATGCAAATGTACACCAGGTTGGTGTCTAAGCATCATTTCTACCACCAAAACCACTCCATCCTGTCTTTAAAATGTATTATGAACTTTGAGAGTTTCATGTAAAACCATTTCAGAAAACATTAAAGACATTTGTATAATTAGTTCATTAACCGCTACATATGTCAACATATGCCAAGGGTGTACTTAACACAAGGTGTGCACTGGAATGCAGCCTCTTTCATATCTATAAAAGGGAGACCTTAACAATAAACAGCAGTCCTTGACCTCCTCAATAACAGGAGACTGTTTTAAAGAAGTTGCTACCTTGGCTTAAACCTCGTAATTTGGAAACAGTACACCCGCATACATATGACAAAAGTGCAGATGTTTGTTCTGTTACTAAGCTCATGTTACTTCCCAAGAAGAAGAGGGAACTCTAGAGAAGGAAAACTATTGCTTTTTCCTTTAACAGACAAGCATCTTATACCATGAAACTTTATTCACTACAGATAGAATAGCCTGGCATTATTATAATATAATTTACAAAAAATATTTCCCCTTACTTCTTTTAAAAATATATCCTGGGTATTAAATCTATACAATGTAAAGAAAACAATGCTAAAAGAGCAGTAAAGTTCTGGAAATTCTTCTGTAGAAACTATCCAAAGAAGAATAGACATGGTCTTCTTCTCATATCTTCATACAATAAATATTTCTGAATTTTTATATTAGCTAGTATATTTAATCACCTTTAAAAATACTCAAAATCAATAAAATAATTTAAGAAATAGAAACTAAATGTCATCAAATAGAGAAGTTTTCCAATAAACCATTCCTCTTTTGCATAGCCAGAGATAAAGAGCAAATTTAAGTTGCTTAGAACTCTGAATTGCATTACAAATACAGTTATTAAGAAAATCATTATACAGATATGAATATCTAAATTCTACCAGCAAAGTTAACTAAATACTGCAAAATTACTAGCAGCATACCATCAGGTTTAGTACACAAGAAATAGTTAGTCCTTCCCTTTCTTCTGCCTCTGCTTCCAATTCTGTGCAGCATTTATGGGAGTCTTTTCACAGCTGCAAGAATGTCAATAAGGTGTGCTGCAAAATGATTTTATTTCTGTGCATCTGTTTCAGAAGTGGATCACTTAAAAAAAGAGAAGCTTACTCCTAAGTTCAAACTTCAGAGTATATTTTACTAATTTAGGGCCAGGGAACTTGAAACAATCAATAGTCATGGTAGGAAGGAAAATAATTAGGGGAACTATTTTATGCGTCTTCAACTTCCCTTTCATTCACAAATATATCTTCAGAAAACATGTATGTGAGGGTTAATATAACTACCCCAGTCACATCCTATGTATTACTGCATTTTTTTCTTGCATCTTTATTTTGTATTCCACCCTGTGCAATTCTGTCTAGTAAAGACAGGACACTAATGTACTTTTGAACCAAACAAAATGCATTGTGTCCTTCACTACTAAGGAAAAAATATTCATTACGGGGAAAGCCATCCTTGATCTTTTAAAGTCAATGAATTTTCTTTGCGCAATCACTCAGTTATTTGCTGAATGACAGGAGATGGCCAATTCACTCTAGCAAATCCTAACACCCGAAAGAAACTAAGATTTTCTGGACTATATTCAGGATATACCTATGAAAAGCCATCACATAAAATTAAATTGGTAGTACTGTAATGTCTTCAAATACATTCAGTGTGATTTGCGCCTGAAAATTTGTAACTTCTCTCTAATAGAAAACAATTATGTTCTTATGCTGTTTTCCTGATTTGCAATATCAGCTGCAAAGTGTGCAGAAAAGAGTAATGCAGCCCCAGTGCTCTGCCTGCTTCTGGTTGCCTTGTTCTGTGCACACAAATATACAGCTGATAGAAGGCAGCACCTTATGCTCTTTTGACACCTCTGAGACAATCCTTTAAACAAATACTTCCACATGTTCCTTTAGTTAGAGCTTTAGTTCAGCAACACCTTAACCAGAATTTTTAACTTGAGAATTAATTGTTTGAAATCACTGGAAACTTTTTTACTTCATTTTTAAATTGCTGTATTGAGTTAGAAAACACAGTACATGCATATTTTAATCATACAGCTGTAAGAAAAAAACCAACAAAAGCAAGATAAGCACAGGTTCTATTTACTTTGCCGTGGAAAGAAAAGGAAGCAGTGACACAACCAGTATAATGGAAGAGAGATAATGCCACATTCACTGTTTCACAGTACAATAATTCAGATATTTAATTCTCCCTATTCTCCCACGCACACTGCCTTTTGTCGTTGTTGTTGTAATTTGTAAGTAGCCCATGAACATAACATAACCACAGAAGCTCAGAATGTACCTCAGCAAGACACCTCACCTTTACCTCAGGGCAAAATCACCTAAGTATATAATTCAGAATCCATCACAAGATATTTGTTCAGCCTGTTTTTACAAATGCAGTGATGGACCAGCCACAACCTCTGTAAGCAATATTCAGTCAGTCTTAGCAAATGAATGTATTTTCTAATGAACAGTTTACAGCAGAAGATTAAGAAAAGAACTCCAATGCAAATGGACTCTACAGATGTAAAATAGCATTTTACATTAAGTGATAAAGAAGTTAACATAAGATTTCCTTCTTTATAAATGCTATATAATTCATTTTCTTTGGTTATTTTAGTCAGCAGTGTATATATCCTAGAACTGACTCCGCAATTTATTGATGTGCAGAACCTCACACATTTAAGGAAATGAACACATGAACCTCAATATACAGAGAAATATCTAATGGTATTTTCACATTTTAATTTTCACTTTTTCCTTAAGTCTTTGGTTACTATATTCCTAATGTTTAAACTCCCAGCTTCCAGATGCCCATTTTCATTCCAAGTTGACTTTTTAAAGGTATATGATGGGGCTGATGGTCATTTTAGGATGGTTTTGAGGATGATTTTAGCAGTAAATGAAAAGTTAATATTGCCACCATAAACAAAAAAAAAATAAATCAGACTTTTTCATGCATCTCCATTTACTAATGGAGATGGTATTATTACTAATGTGGCATTACTACGAATATGGCATTCTATTTGCACTATTAACAAAATTCATCTTAAATGTCTGAAGGCAAGCCTATGGTTGTAAAAAGATAAAACATATGTCCTAACACAACCTGCAAAGTTTTTCCCTCTGAAAAGACTGGCCATTAGCAGCTATTTGAGACAGTGTTGATATCAGATTCAAAATCAAATTAAATCTTATATTCTCAGAAGTAAGTTGAGAGGTGACATTTGCTCAGCAAAATCAAAAGCAAACAATGACTAAAAAAAAAGAAATGTAACTATCTCAAGGATACTTTGGCAGATAGCATCCTGTTTAAACTAAAGTTATGATCATTACAAGTGATGATTAGAAAAATTTTGCATGTCCTAAGGGAATTTTGGTAACATAATATCAGTAATATTTGCCAAGGATCAAATGGGGCATCTGCCAGATTAGTGCAATTTATCTACTTTTTGTAAAGGAGGGAAAAAAATAGACAAGGAAGTACAGGGAAAGCAGATTAAAATTTAAATTTCACTATCTTTTCTATCTGTTTCTTCTAAAATAATTTCTCTCAACTGTACACATCAGGGCTAATCAAGTAAAAATTTCTGAAGTAGCATATACATCGTTTTTTAAGTTGAAGAAAGACTATGCGTTTTATACAAGCATAAAGTTAAATACGATCACAATTCAACATGTTCCTTGAAATAAAGAAGGAGAAATGTTCAGGAGTCTCAAAACAGAAACCTGAAGAGCACTGAATTTCCACAGAAAAGAATTAGGGAGCTGAGAAATCAGAGAAGATGCTAAATTTATGAACCACAAGTAGAAGACAAGAAGGTTATTTACTCTGCAGGGTTTCAGAAAATACTTTTTATCTTTTCAGTGGTACAACTCCAGTTAATTCCACAGTGTCACCCTGGATGTAAAAAACATCAGCCCAATTACAGAAATTACAGGATTCAACTATTCAATTACAGAAATCAACTATTACAGAAATCAATTAGAGAAATCAAAACTTTTCTCAGCAGATGAATGTGAATTTACCGCAAATGAGAATGTAACTGCACATTTGAAGCTCAACATTTAGTCAATGATTTTCTTCAACAGCAAGTAATTCCCTGTCTTTTTTTATCTGAGAGTGTAATAAAATAATAAAAGCATTATAAAAGCAAAATGTTTTGAAACATTTCTTTCACCATCTGGATTAGCAAAAGAAATATCAATTAACTTCCATTTCTCCAGTTATTTAAGACTAAGTGTTTATTAAAATGTATTTGGTTTCGGTGTTTAAATATCACTTGTGTCTTTAATAGTGTACACAAGTGCTGCGTTTCCCCTGTTTTGTGTGGGAACTTCTAACCATGTCCCTTCCTTCTCTGTCTCTCTAGGCTACCAGAGTGGAAATTGCCTGCAGCCCATACAAGAACCTGGTGAAGAACATGGAGCAGGTGACTATTTCCTGAAGGACATTAGTCCATGGGAGGAACCCCACACAGGAGGAGGGTAACACGGTGAGAAGGAGGGAATAGCAGTGAGGATCTGTTACATACTGACCGCAGCACTGATTACATATCCCCCTCTGCTGCTCAGGACATTCATTGCTCGGGAGCAGGCACACCGTTTGGGAATGAGGGATTAAAGGGGATCTTGGGTAAAAGGAGTGGAGAAGTGGGAGAAGGTGAGTTTTAAATTTTGTCTTTGCCTTTCAATATTCCAAACATATTTTAACTGGCAATATATTACATTAATTTTCCCTAAGTGGGGTCTGCTTGGTCCATGACAGTAATAATTTAGGGATCTGCCTGTCCTTATTTCAACCTACATGTTTTTAAATTTATTTTCTCATCTTACCTCTGCTGAGTGGGGGTCTAGTGGCCAACCTAGGTCAGCCCACCACACTATTATACATAGTCACCTGTCCAGACAAATTTAATTCTGTCATACCATGATTTTCAATTGAGTACTGAAGAAGCCAGCCAGTTGTATATGACATATTTACCACAAGAGCTAAACAGCTTTCCCCTTTTAAGGACCAGAATTGTAATTACAAATTTTGCAGAAGTTTCATAACATTTTCATCACTAAAACTCCATGGGGTGAAGCCACCATGTGTTCACCTGCCACTGTTGTTATTACTAAATAAACAATGAAAGAAATGGCAGTATCTTTAAGGAAAAAACGTAGTTATCTTTTGAAGTTTTAGTTTGAGTCCATCCATACACAGACAGACAACACTTACATTTCAAGTAGTAGTGTGTTGTGTACATGCACACTCTCATACATGCAAGAGGTAGAACCAAGAAAATGACAGTAGTTCAGGAGTCAGCTGTTTTGGAGACACTGCTCTAGAAACCATTCCAAAACTCTCTTGGCTTTATGTGTATGCTGCTTCCCTTATATATGGCAACTCCCACCATTGTTTTGTCTCTGCAGTCATCCCATGCCCACCAGTATCTGAAGCAAAATTAGCCATGTTATCAAAGCCACATAAGCAATGTATTGCAAGGGAAGTAAGAAAGAGAGATAACACATACATTCTGGAATACCTTCCAAATTGCAACTATAAATGTAAGGATTTCCTGCCTGCAATTCAGTTTCAAGGAGAAAAAAACTGAAACTTTTTGGCTATTTAGTAGCCCATGCATGTATGTTTTCGTAACACTACCAGAAAGGAGAAATGAAAATTTAATTAAACAATTATACTTCAATTTATTGTATACAGGCTGTTGAAGAACATCAGAAAAGGTTTTGCTTAAGTAAAAAAAATCACAGTTTTATAGTGCTTATGAATTGTCCCTTTATGAAGTTGTAATATTGACTGATATTTAACCAGATTTTAGTAAGTCAGATGAATTAAACAAGAGACACTCACATATTGATAAATCCTTCTCCACTATATGCTTGTCAGATAATGGTTTCAGTATGTCAAAGTACTTTACAAGACTTTTTATTCTTAAAGCTGTATTCCTCGCTGTATCCAAGTAACAGACCTCAACATGAGTCCTGAAGATTATAATGCACAGATCCTAAAAGTTTTGTGTAATCCTTTGTTTAAGACTGATTCAAACTTCAAAATGTACAGTTTACTTCCTGATAGCTATATATTGTCATTATAAATATTACCCTAATTTATGAGGAAATAAAAAATCTCATCATCATTATAGTGCACCTATGTTTCTAGTTTGTGTGTGTGCATAATTCAGACAGAAATTAATGCTGAATGTTACTTTAAAAAGTTACTACTTAGAATCTGATAATAACAGAAAAACAATATTAAACTACAACTTTATGTTTCATTTATTGGCTGGACTCCCAAAGAAAAGAAAGGAGTAGTGACCATGTCCAGAGTAGGTGAAGGCTACATGTTAGCTGCAGGCTAATGTGTTAGCTTGGTTAAAAATACAGAATTGAAAAATTCTGAGACAGTTTTTTCTACCTATATAGAGTCAACTGAATACCATAACTTCTCAAATAATAAACTATGCCAGGTTAGGCACAACTGTGCATGTGCAGATGACCTATGTTATACACATACGCATATAAGTTTTCTCTTGGGATCTTGTTAGTAACACTCCCTGACATCATGTCTCCCATTTAGAAATGTGATTCAGCAATCACTGGCTTACAGACATGGCAGCATGTAAATCAGACTAGCAAAATACGTATTAGGATTTCACAACTTTCTTCTATGCAAATGCTTTGTCATCTATGAATGAGAGCTCAGAGGAGGCATTTCCTTTGCTGCCATAGTCCAAAATATTTTACTGAGATTCAAAATCTCTTATGCATTTTAGAGATTATTTCTTATTTTAGATATATATAAATTTTAGATATATACTATATTTCCTTTCAGGAGGGATAAGGAAACCAGTGTAAGTACTCTGAGATTATGACTTGCTGTCAAGATTTGGCTACTTGTTGCTGCCCCTGAGAAAACACCCACTGCCCAGGGCTGGAGCTGCCTGGAATTGTCCTGCTCCCTGGTGAGGTGGTTGGACAGTCCTGGTTAACTGGTCCTTCCTTGCTACTGTCATGGGGACAAGATTTTTACGGCTTAAGTATGGCACATGTGGCCTTAACATGTGCTATCAGCAAAATCAAGTTGAGACAGCTGACTCTGATCAAAATGACAATTTTAGGTGTTGTAGTGCAGTCATTAAAAATTAATTCTGTGCATTGTTCAGATTCAGGAAACCACTCTGAGAAGAAAGAGGGGAGAGTTCTCTCCTAAGAGGGAAGTACAACTCAGGATAAGCTGCAGATGTTTTGGAAGTGTCCCATCAGAAAGAAAGTCCAATTCCCTCATGCATTAAATGGTGGTTCTAAACACAAAGGAGGATTCCAGGGCTCCCTGTCTTCAGGATTTGCGGAAGAATAATGCTCACCTCCTTAAAATACTCCTTTAAACTGTAGAAAAGGTACAGAGGTTGGGAAGACTAGCATTTTAACAAACAACAAAGAGTGCTCATCTAATGCTGAATCCCTCAACTACAATCCCCCTCTTTTTTTTTATTTTTAATTTGAGAATCAGTAGTCTGTTATATACATAATGTGTCTGTGTGATATATTGATTAATAATAAAAATGATAAACCATTGTAAATAGAAATTTAAGTCCTGTTGATAACATTCTTCTTACTCAATATCATGAAGCAGTGATATTTTGAAATGAGTAAGTTTAAATGACTGCTTACAAAGCCCAGGACAGGCAACATTTCAACACTGACATCCATGATGTACAACACAGCTACATAAATTCTAGGGTTTTTACACCCATAATGGCACTGATTATAATTCTAAGGAGGATATAAGTTACTACTGTAACATTGTACTTTGCTGCAGAAGGTGTCTAACACCTACACACATTTTACCATTCCCTTGGTAACTGTAAGTTAAGAACAATATACACCCTGGGTAAAAGGTGGCCTGTACAGTACAAAATTAATAATAAAGTTTGATAAACTAGGATTTTTTTTTTCATATTTGCATCAATTACTTTCAAATTTACAGATTATCAGGAGTGAAATAATTTCACAATGTAAAATGTACATGGAGGAGTGTAGCACTATACTTTCTTTAAATAACAACAAAAAAAATCTTCCTTATTACCAACCCTAAAACCATCATGTGCTGTTTTACCTTCAGAACAAGTAATGTACCATACATGTTTGTTTCATTTAGATTTTAGTGTGACTATGAAAACAAACTATGAGATCGGTGTTAAGAAACACACTGCAACAAGCATACTAAGCATTTGCCTTAAGTGATAACAGAGAAGCAGGCACCAGGTCTACTTGCTGCAACAGGCATCTTCCTGATTTCTCCCTGTCCTTTACATCCTGGTACTATTCTGCTTTACCACTTTATGTTACCAAGGCAAAAAATTTTCCTAAACTAACTTGCCAGAATGCTGCCCATCTTGACTGCAGAAAGAACAGGATCAATCTGTCTAATTCACTGCCTTGACTCAGCTCATTCTGATACTCAAAGGGAAGGCTTTCAGGGCAGCTACCCTGTAAATTGCTGAGGTGTGTCACCCACCCACACCCACATCCACAATCATGGAGATGTAGAAGGACAGTTGTACACATGGCTGGAAAATGAGTGAACAGAAAACCACAGGAAACAAGATGAGACTTGGTCAAATAAAAGGAATTCTGCACTTCCAAGAACATGCAGTAATACTTATTGTGGTGAATGGCAAGACTGTGTCCAAGATCAGAAAGGTAAATTTGCTTCAGAGAAAAAGACACTATTCAGAACATCTAGAGGTCTCAAAGACTGGAGATAAAAGCTAAAAAATGGTCCAGTGAGAATGGGTAATGTCTGACACCCTGGAGCATGCAAGTACAGAAAGGCTCCCAAACAGCCCAAACAGCAACAACAGCATGTCAACTGAAGATGCAGAAGAGATGTTTCTCCAGCTCAAACTCAAGCTTCACATTTAACTGTTCCCATGAAAGCTGCACTAATTGAAGTCCACAGAGGATCTGCACTGTGACCTCGGATGCCTTTAAAAGAGACAACATTATGCCCATCAAACACCAACACAGTTTCACAGCTTTGACTTGCAATCCATTACATCCTTCTAGCAGTATATTTTAGTGTATATCTAATATACAGAATGAAACTGTTTTCCTCATTAATCTTACCAATTTCAATATTCTTTGAAAATGTCATAACAATTAATTTGCTTTCAGAACTCCAGCAAGCTTGATGTGTTGATCTTGAGAAGATTTTCATACACATTTCTAGAGGCAAATAATAGTTATTGAATATGAACATTTCAAAGTTATTGTAAGTGAGTTTAAGTAATTTCTGCCTCCTTTCCAAGTTCCTTAGNAATACGACGGAGAGGCATTCTTGATGTTTTAAAAAAAGCAGATCTAATTCACAAGAAAAACTTGTTTTGACAAACCACATCTATATAGTGCAAGACATATATTAAGTATTACGTTTTTCTGATGGCCAGGTAGATTGTAACAGCTATTTATAGATTTACTTTTTAAACTATTTTTTAACTATTTCGAGCATTGATTGAACAGGCTTCAACAACTAAAGTGAATCTGCAAGCTATTAAAAAATAAAGTACTCTTCAAATGAAAACAAAGAGCTGCCTACTACAACTACATTGTATAGAAAGGCTCTAGGCAATTATTTTACTATAGTAGAGGCAAGAGAGAAAGAGGAAGCAACTGAAGAGGAAACAATTCATACTACAGTACCACACAGGGAGAAAAAAATAGAAACAAAAATATTAGGATAAACTAAATAATTATCCATGAGGTAAAATAAAGTGTGTGATTAAAGCAATATTATCATGAAAGCAATAATACAAGGCTGAGACTTGAACAATAAATTTAGTTATAAATGAAAGTGGATGGTAAGAAATCAACATTACCTATCAGAATTGACAACAAAAGAGGGGTCAAAAGCTCTTTAAAGATTTTGAAAAAAAAATACATTCTTTTTCTTACCCTCTGGATACAGGATTCTCTATGAAAAAGGTTAATAGTTACAATGGATAATTGCAATGAAAAGCAATGTCAGCCAAGATAACTTCAGCTTTGGGTCCTGTCATTACTTTTCCCACAAGTATATGTCAAAAAAGAGTTTTAGCCAAGGATTTGAAATAATTTGAGTGTATGCCCATAAGTGTTTCCAAACAAAAAAGGTACCGTGACAGAATACGTATGGCATTTGTCTCAACAGAGAATAGGCAGGCATAGTACCTGGCAGCAGTGTAAATCTTATTGCACATCTGAAACTTCTTTTGAAAGTTTTTTATCATTTGTGTAAATTAAATGCCCAAAGGAAGGTATGATTATAGTAACCAAAGTAGTCTTTTGCTCTAATACTTTCCCCATCTCAGTATTTAATGACAAGTTATCACCACCACTCATATAAAAGCAGCAGTATTTCATCTAAATACATGCATACCTTAAAAATCACACAGTTATGGACTAGCTGCCATTGTTCTGCATTTACAGCGCTTCCCTAATCTTAATAAGACCACAAACCTCCTTTTAAGATTGTGAAGTCCCTTTCCTTACTCTAGGCTTTCATCTTTAGATAAGGGCTTTGAACATCGTAATAACCTTGAAAAACAATCTGAATTCCAAGCAGTCTATTTTCTTTGTCTTGAGACCAAACAGACTTTTTTACTGATGAATCTTCCTCTTAAAAAAGCCCTATCACATAACTTTGCCTCTGCAAAAAAAAACATTGGAAGAAATCATTAGGAAAATATCTGAAACTCTGCAAGTTCATGCTTTGTTCATCATAAAACCTATTTTCACTTCAGGAACATGTTTGGTTTTTTACTCCACAATAGAAGACAACTTAATTACATCTCCATCCACAAAGCAGATCCTCCACCATCTGAAAGGCTCTTAATCTTATTCTTCCTAACTGATCCATTCTACATGTTCTACATGTAAGGATGTCCCCTATAGAAGTAGGGTAGAGCCATTCATACTGCAATTGAACAAAAGACCTCTCAATACTATGAAGTTCTACTTTCATCTTCTTTTATGAACTTTTGATATCATCCTGTGTGGGACTTGCAAAAGCATCTCAGTCATGCAACCAAATGCACTTAACACCTCCAGTGGGAATGCAGTCTTTAAAACAACTTAAGCACAAACATAACATTAGGGAAAAAGAAGGATTTTAACAATACCAAAAGATGAAGCAAGGAAAAAAACTCTGTGAACGGATCCTGGCAGAATGGATTGCAAGATTACAGAAAACATGTTTCTACGGATGGTATGATTGACACTTATAAACATTAGACTGGAAAAAACCTTTCAGGGAGGTGTGTTCCTTTCTCTTCCCTAAAAGAGAGATTGTGTATGCTCAGAACCAATGTCAAGAATACAATGACCTCCCCTGGAAAACTACAACAGTGCTTCCTTAAATCTCTATTCCTTAATGTACATCTCCCAAAAACAGCACATCACATCCTGAAACCACTTTGTATGTTGAGGAAAGAAAGATTACTTATATAACTAGTGGGTTATTTTTCAGCTTATTGATCAGCATAAGCAGAATGAGAATTTATTTTATTAATCTTGTCCAAGTTCATAATCCACTATGGCCCTTTTCTAAAGAATTGGCCAGTATTTGTGTTTGTATAGTTGACTCTTCTTGACTAAGTGCAGTACACTGCAGTCATCTCTGTCAAAACTCTCCTTTTATAGCAATTTCTTGAAAGCAGATGGAAATCTAGTCCCAGAACACCTGCAGTATTTCCCATCTTCTTGTCATCTACAGATTCAGAAAGTACCAATTTCAGATTGTGAAAATGTTAAAAAACCCACACTTGAGAGAGGCTGTGATACTGTTGTCTTAAATTTAAACAGGAATAGCTATTTACATTTAACATAGTAGCACCAAGGTCATTCCTATATCTAGGTCAAAGACCCAAATTGTCATGTTCATCCTTTGATGATTTTTCATAGATTTCTTATGTGCAGTATTATCTACAGGAAAAAAAAATATCCTCTCGGTTTTTCTAGTAAATTATTGAATTTCTTCTTTTTTACCATACATAATTCCTTCACTGCTGAGATGGGCAAACTTAAAAGTGAAATGTGAATATACAATACTAATACTAATATGCCAAATGAAAATGCAATACTAAGTCCTGTCAAAGTTGTATGCCAGAAATGTATGTAAGAAATGAAAGGGCATAGTTTGTACAGAGAAGAGGAATACTTTATTCTCTGGACTTTGTCCAGCGAATAAAGTAACATAATTTCAAGGAATAACAAGTGCAAGGTCTAAAGAAAAATATATCTCACTCTTGCCTTATAGGAATGAAAACTAGCCAGATAAAACCTGAAACACTTGAAATATCCAACATTTCTTTTTTCCTTTTTCTTTTTGTTTCTTTTTTCAAATATTTTTCTTCCTTTTCTTTTTTTCTTTCTTTTTTTTTTTTTTTTTTTTTCTTTCCCCCTTAAATCGAATCCTGAGGGCAGGAATCCAAAGAAAGAGAAAGTGGAACATTAATCAGTTGTCCTTCTAGCTCCTGCCTCAAAAATCAACTGCGTTTTCATAAACAAAATTGTGAGAGATTTTAAATATCTCTTCTCTGCTGACCAGGCCATATTATGTACTGTTATTATTATACTGTTATTATTATTACTGTTATTATTATACTGTTAAAGAGCTCATACTGCCCTATTCAAACATTTCTCAAAATTATGACACAAGTTCTAGTTCACCTGAGTTTATACCCAGGATAATGTTACTTATAGTGGTATTCAATTTTTATCACATCCTTGAAATGAGCAAAGCTTGAGGAAAAAAAAATCTCATCTTTTCTTCCAGTTAGTACTGCAGGAAACTGGACGAAGAAAACATATTAGCAATGAAATCATTGAGGTAAGATCAAGTGCATTATAATTTAAGTACCTCAAAAGGAAAGCAATGCCAGCACTTCATTTTGAGCTCAGAAAATCCATATTTCTTTTCACGAGTTTTCACAAAAAATGTTTTTTTAAAAAATCATAAACTGTGTGAAATAAGAAAAATTAAGAATAAACAGTCCAATAAAATTTACACAGAACAGATTTGCAAAGATTCTTGCAAAGCATAGTACGTTTTCAAATCTGCATTTTCATGTCTTGTATCTCTACAAATGTGACAACTTCATGAGTTGTCTGT
>VXBB01015796.1:44137-56578 GCA_013399915.1 Illadopsis cleaveri | reverse complement strand
GGTAACTCTAAGGAAATGGATGCTTATTACAAATCACTATATTTGACAGCTAAGTAAAGTCTTTGAGATGCAGGACTGGTACTTAATCTCTCAGGAAAATCCTCTTACAAGAACAGATATGTTAAAATCTTAGTTTCCTTTCTGGTGTCTGGAATAAGGAATCTTATTTCTGCCGCTACACATTACACAAATGAAGGAAGAAGGACAGGGAGGTAGGTACCAAAGTGACAAGTCAGAGATTTCAGGAATCAAAGTCAAATGAAAACAGCACGTTAACAATTTCAACTTCAAAGAAGGAAAATATTTTTGGTCCCTTTGTCAGTAAAAGGGTAATTACTGGTCAAATATCTCTCTTGGAGGAAATGGCCTCAAGATGCCTCAGGTAAGCTTTAGATGGGATATTAGGAAAAGTTTCTTCCCTGAAAGGGTTTTGTGGACCAGGCTGCTCATGCAAGTAAGTGCTTGACTCCCTGCAGGTATTTAACAGCAGTGTAGATGTGGCACGTAGAGACATGGTTTAGTGGTGGACTTGGCACTGCTCAGTTAATGGCTGGACTCAATGATCTTAAGAGGCTTTTTCCCCCACTAAAATACTCTATGGTTCTTCTACACTGACATGTTGAAGTAACATGCCGATAGTTTAAACATCCAACACTGAAAAGTCCTGGTACCCATTTCCAATATGACAAAGTGTTATTTAGTTTGTTCTCAGAACAGTTCATAGCAGTCTTCAAGATCCAAATACCTATAAACCAGGTATTTATCTGCCTTCTATATAACTCAGACTCATGATTTGTGACTGAGAAACTTCTGCACTCAAATACTGACAGTATTTGTGACCACTTCTTAACCTATCCATGTAAAATAAGGTGGAAACAAGTTGAAACAGCAGATGATATATAAACAGGAGCAAAGAAGGTAACTGTGAGAGAAAGACTACTGGAAGTAAGATTTTCTATCAAGAATATTGTCCAGTCTATATCATGTGAAAGAAACCATAGGATTACCTTCAAATATATGTCATTCTGATACAAGTCTGTTGGATCTTTCATGCAGAGTAAGAGCTTAGAATGAAATTACTGGTTTTTCATAAATTCGACTACATCCATTATTGATTTCAACTGCACTTATGTGGCAGCCACACCTCTTCCTCAGTGCCCAGAATCTAATGATAACACTATTACTCAGCATCCCTTAAGATATTTGAGTAATCCACCAGCATCACAAAGATGCTATCTTATCTTAATGGCAAGGAGGAGATAAAGACTTATCCCTTCACCTGAATGTTATGTTGAAACTGCCTTTTGTATTTCAGTTCCTTTGATTTCCAAGAGAAAATACTGATCAGTTCTGGAGCAGCCTTGAATGACTTTTGTGACTAACCTTAACCACTGATGACCTCCACTTGTAAAAATCTAAGAGCATATTTTCATTTGTTCCCTGATGGCCTTATTAAAATCTACTTCAAGTGAAACAAATTTAATTTCAAATTCTATTTTTAATGACAAAAGACAGTGTATTATTTGAATAGTATTCAAGGAAAATGCTTGGGCTGTTTTGTACACAGATTCAAAATCATCAGCTGAACTCAACACAATCTGTATTTGAGGCAAGTAACTTACTTTTCCTGAGAATTTTTATTCAAATAGAAGATAAAAGACAGTGGCACATAATGGGCCAAGGAAACATATTTATATATGATTCTTACATAGAGCAAATGAACATTGATGAAGTGTTCATGATACCAATTAAAGGTTTTCACTTTTAAGCCAATTTTTCTCCCCTCATGGAAATCACATCATTATCACGTACAGCAAAATTCTAGACAAAGATAAGTAATTTCCCACCAGGAATGTGTAGGTTCCAGCCCTATACCTTTTTTTTTTTTTTTCATTTGTTTGTTTGTTTTAACCTGAAACACATTTTGCTCCCTTGGGCAAAAGTAACAGTGACTAAGTCACTTTCACCAGATGGTATGCTTCTTACTGAATTGAAAACTGCACTGAACAAAGAATATAATCTTACTGGCATGACAGTTTTCAAACCAGTCCCTCTTGCAGAGATGTAGAGAAAGATATGTCTTTCAAAATCAGTCTTTTGTGGTAACAAAAAGTTACAGAACCTTCTGCTCAGTAATTCTATTGAAAAATAAAAAAGTAGCTCAGACAACATATTGGTAAAAAAATGCTGTGAAACAAGAGGCTGAGCAGACATAATTTCTTTATGTTTACTAGTAATAAGAATCAATCTTTAAATTTTGTTACTTATTAGCCTTGCTACTTGTATGAATACCTGCATTCCTCCTGAAAAAGAATAGCACTGTTATATGAAAACTCACCCCAGAAAAGTTTGTAACCATTACATAATTTGGGTAACTTTAGGACAAAAAAGAGTAACTTGAAGCAAAAAGACTGAGGCTTAAATGGAAGCAAAAGACAAAACCAAAAAATCATCAGTGACTTAAAGTTCAGAAAAGAGCTAAAATGCACGTGTAACGTCTTTTTTTAATGATTGCACATTTTTTTAAGTTAAATGCTGCACGGCTTTTCCAGTAAAAATATGAACAAGTTGTCATGCTAAATGAAAGGAAGAATGCTATTAAACAATTGAGTAAGTCTTGAACTGGTTTACAAGACTGTTTTAATACAATTGTTTGTACCACTTGAATGGCTGTGAAAGTCCAACTGAATCACAGTGGCATTTTAATACAACACCTGTTTAACTGTAGTAAAATAAAAACATGGCAGCATTACTTAGAAAATTATTTTTGAGGAGAGGGTAGGGGAGGAGAGGGGACAGGAGCGAAGGGGAGGATGGAGGGGAAGAGAGGAGAATTAATTCAACCACCACTTGAAAAGTTCAGTACTACTTGCACTTCTATTTACGTATTTATCTACCAATATAAAATACTGGTCTACCTCCTTCAAAGGACTTCCTTCAGCAATCATTAGGCAATAGATATCTTTCAGCTAGAAGTGCTTTGTGAAACTCTTTTCATTGTGCCTATTTAGAAAACCTGCAAAAATATTTTTCAGTCCAATATATCATTGTAGTGCTAATTGTTAAAAGGCAAATAACTAGAAGATAACCATTGTTATAGCTATTGCTCAACAAAAGTTTTTATTTCCATGTAAGGAATATCCATTTTTCTTTCTTAGTGACAGAAGCTACAACGAACTTGTTATGACAGCAGTAAAAAATTCATGTTCCTAAAATAAAAATCAAGCTTTTCCAAGAAATCTTAAATTCCTTGACAAAAATAAGAGAATGTTCTCTATGAATATGTATACATGTGCTTGTTAAAAACTCTAAAACTTCTGTTGTACCATATTCAAGTAGTGCTTAAAGAAGGGATCGATTATTCATGTAAAATTAAGATAATGGTGTCTTATTTTAATCTAAAAGAGAAAGAAAATCCCACCCTACTTAGAGCCCTCTGTACTTGTTTCCTTGTAATTCAACCTGTTAAGGGTTAAATTTACACACCCACTATTCCACAGTTGTTTTACACATGTTTATTCAGAGCAGAAGACCCACAGATGGATAATCTGGTGAAATCTGGCTGTTCCCTTGAAAAAGGAAGAATGTCCTTTTCCTAAAATATCTATAGAGAGATCTCATAGGTCTCATTTTTATCTAGTTTCTGAGGTCTTTGAGATCAGCATGTTGGGTCCTGGGAAAGAGCTGTACTGTTACCTCTTACTGTTTAAAAAAATACTCCGATAAGGCAGCAAAAGCCATACATGCACCCTGTAAGACATGCCTTTTCATAAATGGGTACAGTAAATACTCCTCCTCTCAAATTTACTGTCAATTGATTCTACTGATTTTACTGTCAAAGATTTAGCATTGACAAAGCATCTGTAGAGATCAGTTCACTAAATTATTACAACAAAAAAGCCACCATGTTGTACAACACAAAACCAATGAGCTTATTCAGTACAATTTAGACTACTCATTTGAGACAATTCAGTTAAGCCCCTGAGACTTATACAAAACACAGCTTCATTAGATGTATTAACGCAGGTGATACTGTAAGCATAACTTAATCATGTTTGAAATTCTAGGTTATTGCACAATGTACTAAGTACAGCCTACTGGAAAGCTCATCAGATATCTCTAAGGCTTCTTCAAGTGCTCTTGTAGTGTACAAAGCCATGTTCCATTTCACACAATTCGCCATTAGAAGCATTTATATTTAGCATTTATAACAAAGTTTCAGTGTTTTCTATAGCTTCTTAATATGCTACATTCTATAAAGAAGCAACTGTCCATGATAACTTAACAGATTTGATAAGTGGATTTGTTAAGGTATCTAGTTGTAATCACTGTGCATACAAAACTGTAAATATTTTTAGATTGACTGCAGTCAGGGGATGCAGTGTAGCAGAATGCTCTGCCTCAGTAGGGGCAAAAGGTAAAACAGTTCACACTTCACCCTATTTTGCAAAAATTATCCATGGTGCACAGAAGAAGGAGAGTCACACTGCTTTCAGTACTGAAGAATGCTGAGACCACACTGACTCCTCAAAGCCAAATATTCTGAGGATGGGAAGAACAATGTCTTTCTTGAAGGAAACTGGCACCAGTCAATGTATGGCAAGAGATAAACAAGTGATAGCAGTTATGACTTACATAAAGCTGCTGAGCTGACACAGCTGGTGTGGAGGAATGACTGATAGTCAATCACTTTATACTGGAGAAGCCCCATTCCACTTTTTAACACCAAGGTCTTCTAATATACATCCCTTTTTCGGAGTGTGTGTGAAGGTTTCTCCCTTGAGTCGGGACACTCCTCAAGGCTGAGTGAAAAAGATTTCCCCATAGTCATTGATATGGGTGAGTAATGTCAATCTGTCTTAATAATTTGCTAGTTTTAATATTACTGCTGCAATATAGTTTTGAAAATATTACACTATAATAGTTATAACTACCTATATTTTGTAGTTAAAAATTCAGAATTTAGTCTAATCATTAACATGATTATAATCTATTTAAACAAATTATTTATCTTATCCTTATAAATATATCTGGGTTGCCATCTTTAATCATACAAAGGACAAAAGGCTCAATTGCACCTATATAATCTTTTAGACCTGACCAAGTCTGACTAGGATTAGCTCCAGATACATTTAGATGTCTCTCTGAGAAGGAGTTAAGAAAGGAAAGTGATCCTTTCTGAACTTCATGCCTCAATGGCACAATCTCTCTGACAAATGTTTTTTGAAGCTCGCTTTCCACTCACAACACTTACAAAGAAGCTGGGTTTATATATATAAATTATTCAAAGAAAATCAGTATTTTATATATGAATACATTCTCTACCCTCACAAATAGAATAGCCCCAAATTATTGCTTGCTACTTTCATTCAAAGTAATAGTTTCATAACTATGCATATGTTCAGAAGTGAATCAGAATTTTTTTTTTTTTTTTTAATCTTAATACCAATTATGAAAAAAAGTGGCCAATTTTAGGTAACTGAAATAAAAATGAGGAGATATCTGAAACTTCCACAGCTTCAGAGACACTGTAAATAAACCACTATTGAATGTTTCCTAAGTGTCTGGATAACCACTTCATCAGAGAACAACCAAGAGGTCATGTCGCAAGGAAAAAAAAAAGTTTTCTATGCTTTTATAGCAGAGAGTTTTTTCCCCTGACTTTCACTAAAAGAGGGTCCTTATTATTAAGTTTTCTACAAGGAAACAAAGACAGAAATGCAGCAACCTCATTCTCCTGCCAAGCAGAGTATAAAATGTCTGTTTGTTTTTTATGGCTTTAACTGAAAGCAAGGCAGCGAGGGGAGTAGGGGAAGAGGATTTTGGTTTGACTCAAGTCAAGTAAGACAGAACAGCCTTAGGCACAGCAATGCTGTCCTGTGTTACTAAAATCACTTTCCTAGCAGTATAAGAAAATAATTTTAAGACATTTCTGTTGTTACAGTGCAGTCTATATGATATTTCTTGTATAATTCACTCACACTTCATCCAGTCTCTCTTAAAATATTCACCAACTCAGTGAACTGTACTCTGAAATTAATACAGAATGAGGTTCAGATTCCAACCACTGGTGAAAAGTACTCATAAACAGGACTGCTTCCTCGGGTCCTGGTGAAGAGACAATTTCCTCACTGCAACATTGGCAAAGCCCACAAACATCATTCTTTAAAATGAAACAGCAAACAGAAATCAGGCACAAGCATATTGTCATAAAAACCAGTAGGTAATAAAAATCAGTAAGTATTCTTGTACTGACATGCCTGTCTCAAACATGTGGTTGCAGCATGGAGATACCAACAACAGTCTCATTATCTAGGGCAAATAATTCTTCAGCCTAGATTTTTCCAATTCAAAACTAGCATCACTACTGCCTCATCCTATATTCTACTTTAATCCAAAAATGCTAATTAATATCATATCTAAACTGACACCCTCTTGAGCAGAGTATTACCATGCCAATACTGAACTCAGGCACCCAGAATCTTTACTTCAAAAATGATGGATTATGAAATAAACCAGATTTTATTGATTTATTTGTCTATCCTTCATGAAATTCCAAAATTATTAATGGATAATTTCTGCAAAATTTATTTTCATCTAGCTCACTCTAAGTCAAATGACCATCACCAAAGCCAAAAGTGCAGATTACTTAAAAGTATAATTTCACAAGAGTAACCAGATTAAGTAAAAGCATAACGAAATTTACACCTTCATTTTTGGAAGTATTTTAAGAAAAATAATTGAATTCCTTTTTTGTTTATTAAAAAAGCCAATTGTTGAAAAACAGTTCATGAAAGAACACTTTCTGTCAGAGTATCTATAGTTTTATCTTTGAAAAATATTTTCTGAAAGTCTCACGCTAACTACTGTTGCCCTTTTGTGAGTGCATTTTTGAAAGGATAGCCACTACATTTTAAGCACTAGAAATTACCAAGCTGAAAAAAAGCCTTTCACTTAAAGCTTCACAATCATTATGTTACACCGTATGAACACATAGGAGTGCAAATTTAATTTTCATCAAAAGCTAGACTGGTAAATCCTGTCTCTGGAAATAGACCCTAAAATCACATGCACAGGTGCAACTACCATCTTAATTCCAAAGGGTGGAATTCTTTGCAAATGACAAGCTCAAAAATTAGTGTCTGACTCTTTAATCATTCAAAATTAGACAACAGAGAATGCCTACTGGCTGTCATTACTGACAGTATTGGCACCTATTCATGAAAGAATCCCACAGTGAGTTTGATACTAAGAGAATCTCAGTCACTTCCTGGTTAAAAAATGCCTTGCAGTTCTTCCAGCCAGAACTGAAAACACTCCTGAGACAGCTTTACTGAAGATCAAAAGAAGTTCCATTTATATGCAGCCATTAGACATATGTACTCTTTTATACTGTTCTTCAAATAATTAAAGAACCACACAGGCCTGGAGCCGCAGTGCGCCAGAGTGCCACGATAAAAAAACAACAAAATACTGGAGTAAAACAGACCAATGCATGAGGACTTTTAAGGCACTCCCCTCTCTAGAAGTCCTGCAAAACTTGTTACCACTTCATATTTAACTTTAGTAACAGAGGCAGTGATGGTACCCTAAACTTTGAAAAGACGGCACACACTAAAAACAGCTCCTGCTTCCTTTTCTTGACAAGGTGCTGCTGATGATGGTTTCAGGTCTGCGAGACCCATTAATTTTTTAGTTGCTGTCTAGTAACAGGATTGTTGCAGTGATGATGTCTGAGTACATTTTTGACCTGGAGGTAGAGTTGTTAGAGCAGTCAATTCTCAGAAGTGTGTTGAATTAATGGCATCATCCATACACCATGCTAACACTCCAGTGACAGAAGGGATTCCGTTGTCTCCTACCTCACTGTTCCTTATGCATTTGGCTAAAGACTGCATGGACTGCATTGACAACTGGGCAACTGAAGATTAGAAAAGCTAGAACTGCCAGCTAGCAAGTTCAGGATTACACAATCACCTTCCTGCCAAGAAGTAAAAGATACACCTAACATGTTGATTTACAACTGGCAAAGATACCAACAAACACAGAAATTGAAGAGTGTTCTCACTGTGGCTTTTTTCTGACAGTTTTCATTTTTACCAGTCCTGGAACAGAGACTAGCAAACAGCATGCTTTTCCTCATGCCAAACACTTAACTAAAACATCATGTTCAGGGATTTAACCTGCCTGAAAAATTCATTTATCCAAATTTTTTCTCATTTGCCACAAATCCCAGATAAATAAGACCACAAAACCAGGAACAATTCATTATTCCATATATCACAGAAGAAAAATATTATTTTAAGAAAAGGAAAATGTAATATCTTAAAAAGACCATAGAGCAGTGCCATCTAGTGATTGCCACCATAAATAAAAAAAAGTTTGCATTAATATGTGATACAGAGTATTATCAATAACTGACCTTGATTCTTTTTTCAGAGAAAACATTTGTGGAACAAGCTGCAAGGGTAATAAAGAGTCGTATCAGACGTCATAGACTTACCAATTCAAGAGAGCTCAGCATTTGCATTTCAAAGTAAAAATGCTACTGGTAGCAAATTCAAAGGAAGAATCTACCATCACCCCTCACAGTATAGTTTTAGGAAAGGAGTTAATATTTTTAGTGCTCTACAAATAACACAGAATAAGTATTAGTGAGCAGTAGCTCTGTTGTTATCTTTGAAGGATGTACTGGTAATTATTAACTGGAATTAAACTACGGGAGAAAGAGAAAACTACACAGTTCATATATAGGTCTAAATGATTTTCCTTACAGCTGCAGAAGATCTAAGTGAACCCTGACCATAAGTATTCTTAAATACTGGATTGCTAGCATAATTATGTAGAAATCCCAGCAAAGGAGATACTGAAAAAAAGCAGAAATATTGACTATTTTTCAGTTTGTGGAATATTTTCTTATTAGCAGCTATTCTTAAAAAAAATTAGTATGCTTTCTCATAGGGTACCTACATAACAACTACAAGTCACTGAAATATTTTTTGGAACTCAGACTTCAAATTTGGATGAAAATGTGTGCAAAAATATGCACAAAACTTTTAAATGGACATCAGTTTGTACAATGAGAAGAGTTACAGGTCATTTCTGGATGTGTGAACATAGACTGGTAAAGCAGAAGTTTCAAAAGAACTTGAAGTTATGCTGCTTACTGTAAATTTCAGTGAACCTTAGTAGTGTAAATCCTTCTGGTGAGTTTAAAATGTAATTGCTTTAATTTAGGTCAACAGAAAGGACCACACTATTATGTATATATTACAGGACTACTTTCTGCAGTTTTTTGTTTGCTTCAGAAATACTGAACAGTAAATGATAAAGTTTTTTTAGCTGTATAGCCTATATCAAACAGAATGTACTGGTAACTTGTCATGGGCCCAAAGCCCATTACTTAATTTTCAGAGTTATTCACAATTTCAAATCAGAGATATGATCATATTGCCTTCAAATAAAATGTTGCAGTAGAACATGTTCTGTTTTGACAGCTGCTGAAGAAAGCATATCCATGATATACTCCAAACTGACTTTGCATGTCTGACACCACACTTGAAGAAGTTTTAGGAATTTATAGCTATGTCAGCTTTCAGTATCTCTTTTTTCTCCTTTTTTACCTCTGTGCTGATCCAAGGAGATGTCCAGAGTGAAAGTACTTGAAGACAGCAAGTCTTCAAGTAATGATATCTCTTCCAATCAAAAGTAGAAATTTTTTAAAATGCACCAGTTATCTGCATGTCCTCTTCTCTACCATTCTGGCATAGTATATTTTTCATGTGTCCAGAAAGCATGCAAAATATTACCAGTACCAACAGAAACACCGTACAGTTAGGATGGATGTAATTAAAGCAGAAATTAAGGCTCTTGATACATTACAGGCACTCATTTAGTATCCTTCCATATATCAATAATACTGTGTTAGAATGTGAATAAAACTGTGACCTTGATTACATATTTAAGTGTAAATTCTAGCAGTCATGGACATGATATAGATTCCTCATACAGGATATGGACAATGATGAAGATTGATTCTTCTATACGAAACATTTCCTTACTTCCAGTAAAACTCCTTTCCCAGCTAAACAACAGCATCTCTGAACTGCAGACTAAGCAATAGCTTCATTGCTTTATAAAAGGCAACAGTGAAAAAAGCCATTATCTTTAGATGCACCAAATATTCAGTACTGTTACCCTAAGTGAATGAGCAATTAACTGAGCCTGCTAGCTGTTAGATCTAACCATAATATCTTTTCTGCAACTCTCACCTGACGTATGTTCAAATGAAAGAGAAAATCTCAAATACTTTATAACAAGCTGCTTTAAAGTAAAATCAATCAATATTAAGCAGAAGTAAAAACTCAAATTTGGTTGTGGTACCATCTAGTATCAAGATGGTGCATTGCTATGTAACACACTACACGATCATAACAAGGTGTTGATGTAAGCGTTACTGTCTGCCCACACTGCAAAGAGAACTGCTTTTAAGCAAGACTATGAAGAGTGGCATGCACTGGTCAAACAGCCATGTAACTCAAGTTGGTTAGTGGTGCTGTAACCAATGAAATAGCAGTTAAATTGATGATCCCTACTCTCCAGTACCCTTCAGCTGAACAGTTAAAGCCCCACAGGAAAAGATAAACCTCCCAAACCCAGGGAAGCAATCGTGCAACATAGTGTAGTGCAAAAGATTTCTTTATGATATTCAGAGCATGTACTCATTTTTTTGTTTGTTTGTTTTAATCTTGTTTTGTTCTTCTATTGCTGTTTAAAAAAAATTGCCTGGATATAATACCACCATAGTTTAGGGAAAAAAATTCTGAAATTCTTACTTCAATACTGTTTGGTTAATGGACTAATAATTTAAAAATAGTTAGTAATTCAAATTTTCAAATTTCTTTACCCATCACATGACTTTGTCTAATGTGGAAAAAACCATAGAAACTAGAATATTTATTCTTATATACCTTTTCCATTTCAAAGCTTTAGCATATTAATCTTAAAGTACATGTAAGGTTTTAATTATCTACACATCATAGTGGTTTTTTTTGTTTTTTTTTTACCTTAGTCTGTTTTCAAAACTTCAAAAACCGTTCATAAAGGGAAAGTACAAAATAATTACTGAATAGATCTAAGTAAGATTTTTCTATCCTTCTTATTTTTTTTATTATTTGCACGTATAAAACTTTTTAATTTATCTTTCCACAGTAATTTTTTGACAAGTGTAATTTGATGACTTATTTTGCAGTCTCCAATGCATAACACTGACCACTATTTAATTACTTCTATGTCAAAGTAGAAATTATATCTATTTCTTACAAGAACTAGTTTTTTCCAAAGTCCGAAATGACTCCTGTTTTGAAAACACTATCCCTAAAAAAATAGGAAAGACATAGTGGCTCAACACAACTTCCATTTTTAGAGAAAATGAAGAGAAAAACAGAGAAGCACCTGCTGCAAAGAATAAAAAAATCAAATTATTTGCAATCTTTTTCCTGTCTTAAGAATACACATGCAACTTTGTTCCTTTAATCAAGCTTTTTATAACAATATATGAATAGCTTGAAGAAATATGTTATCAGTAAGAAAAGTGCTTTCTAATAAGAATGTAACTGTACATTCACTTTATGCCATGCTGGCAATGAGAATGAAGCTGAACAGGACTGTTTTCACAGTAGATTAGTATAGTTGTCTCCTTAAAGTGGGCAGAAATCATATCCTCCTGATACATTCATCTAGATGTTTTGACATATTGACTTCATTTGTTTTTCTGAATTACTTCCTTGGGGTTTGATGACTACTTAGTAATTCCTGACATAATTTTTCTTCCTAATAAGTGGCTATCCTCCAGATCAGACATAGCATTTAAAAATAAATTACAGATTTAGAAGTCACTCAGCTGCTCAGTTACGCATTTTCTTCAGAAATCTAGGAAGAAAGCTATTGCAAGCTTATGATTTACTGCAGTTTAATTTCCACAATTGTTCCACTGCCTCTTGTCTTGGTATGTCTTTTCACTACCTTTGTAAGAACTCTAAGATAATTACTTCCTCCCCTTTGTCTAGGGAGACAACAGAAACAAGAATTTATTGGGGTTTAAGCTTACATGAATCTACTTATCTACTTTATAAGCTATTCTAGCAAACTCAATCCATTCCCAATGAAATGAATTCTTGTTTGCACTAGGGTCTGTTTATGTTGTGAACACAGAGAAATTTTATCTCAAATTTAACAGGTCCTCTCACTCTTTGAAGGCTTGCACTACCCAGACTACAATAAATGAATATATCATGTTTTCACATGTTGCCTATAGCCCAAAGTGCTTCTTTTTCATTGGAATGTGTGCCAGTTTACACTGGGAATGGAACAGTCAAAAGCTGGCACAAGACAGCTATTTTCTCAATGAATTTGGTTGGTCCCACTTAGCTGTCCAAAAAA
>VXBB01015796.1:7629-37232 GCA_013399915.1 Illadopsis cleaveri | reverse complement strand
CACGCTCCGGGAAAAGCGGCGGGAAAGAGGAGGGCACTGTCCGGCGGGGCGAGAGGAAGACCCCCGTGGGCGAGGGCTTGCTGGGGTCTGGCGCGGCGCGGCGGCGGGCACGGGCTCGACAGGACGGGGGTGCGGCTGCGGAGCGATGACCGTCGCCGTCGGCCTTGTGTTCTGCAGGCGGCCGCGTCCGAGGCTTCCCCGGGACCGTGCTGCGGAAAGGACCGCTGACCGCGTCGGTGGTGTGAGGGCGTCTCCAGCCTCCTCGTCGCTGCTTGGCTTGTGCTTGCTGACGGAAGAGCTGTTGCTGGCCCCCTTCTTCCTTGCACTTGCGGAAGTTAGTGCTACATGGGCTTTGGAGCTCCTTACCTGACTCTACCTTCTTTGTACTCTTTCAAATAGTTGGATTTAACACATTTTTTAATGGAGGACGTGGAGTTTCAGGTTTACTTAGAGTAATTCAGGAATAGCAATACCAGACTCCAAAGATGATTCTAAGAATGATTTGTTGCTTTTGGGGGTTTTTTGGTTTTTTTTGTTTTGGTTTGGCTTGGTTTGGTTTTTTGTTTTTTTTTTTTTTTTTGCTGACAGCAAATCATATCCTTGTCTGTAGAAAGCTGTCTGGAGACTGCAATCATCAGAAACCTTCATGTTCTAAAATGGACAAAAAATTGATGCAAATAAGGAATTTCACTTACCAGTAGGAGCAGTGATATGAAAGTTACAAAGAATCAAATAGTAACTGTGAGTTGTACAATATTTTGCATCCTCCCTTCGCTTTCACAAATGTACGAGCGTGTGCACGTACACAGTTTGTGCAGCTTTTTGCTGACATAACAATGTGTGAGGTAAATGAAAAGATTCATAACCCAGACATGTGATGTTGGAAGACTTAGAATAAAGGAAACTAACGCAAATGAAACATAGTCCTTTATTCTTTTATCACCAATGTCCAAGGTTATGTGTTTGGGGTTTTTGTTTGGGTGGTGTTTTTGTGTTTTGGGTTTTTTTGTTTGTTTTGTTTGTTTGTTTGTTTGGTTTTTGGGGTTTTTTTTGTGGGTTTTTTTTTGTTGTTGTTGTTGGGTTTTTTTGGCTTTTTTGGTTTTTTTCCCAAGCAGCATCCCCAAGCACTAGCCCTGGTAGTTAGCCTTACTTCAGAGATAAGAAAATTGTTGTCTTTACAGCAGAAGCTTTTCCATTTAGCTTCTTTAGTCAGCTTCAGGGTTAATTTCAGTCTTACCAAGGCTTCCTGTTTCCTCTTGGCTCCTTCTGTGGTGTAAGCCCCCCAAATATGGAGACAAACCAAAGGTGAGATAGTTACCTTTAGCCATCAATAAATGTGACATTAAAGAGCAGTACCTTGATGTTGGTCCAACATCTGATCATAGTATAATACACATAATGCACTCTGCAATAAAGTGAAGCTCTGTTAGTTCAGAATCATGCTGAACATCTACACCAGAGGACTATGGTTTATACCACATTACAGGGAGAAACAATAAGAAGGAATGATCCATAATAAAATGATTGAGGGTACCTGCAAATTTGGAAGAACACAGTAAAATGGTGCCTGGTTTTATTTTTCATAAAATAAACACCCTGTTACCTGGATTCAAAATCTATTAACTCACTGACTTCTTTGAATCACTAATTTTAATAAAACACTGACAACATAATGCAATGTTCCTTGAACTGGTCACAAATTGGGTACCCAAAGGTATTAATTAATAATGAGTATCAGCTGTTGAAAGTAATTAAAAAAAATAAAATCAAAAAAACGTGATTTCTATGGAGTGCTAGCCTGCCATTTTCTTTCTCTTGTGGGTATTTGGCTTTGAGAAGAGATGAAACAACTTTGCAGAATGAGACATCAGATGTTTCCGTACTGCTGGCCATTCAGTCAGGTCTCCATATAAAAACCAGATTTGTTTATTCCTCTCAGGAGGTATGTGCATAATGCAATCTAAAAGCATTTTCAAAAGCGCCCATTAGCTCTTAATTGGAAAGGGACTTTGAAAGGGTATTGTACTTCTATTTTGCTATAAGGGCTGAAGAAAGGAAGGAAAAAGAAGATCACAACCATACCTTCTTAATAATTAACTCTGAAAAAGTAGTTCTTATAGAAAAAAGAATGGTGATGCATTTACCTTCAGCTGTATTGTAAGTAAAGATTACAGTGCCTCTTCAAATGAAATTAAGTAATCTTTGAATCACTGAATAGTTAACGTGAAATATTAAATGTATCAAAATGCCTCAGCTATTTTCAGTTGTCTTGTAAAGATTTCCTTCAGTCACTGTACTGGCCCTCAGCAGTTTCTGTAGTAAGAATTCAAACAGTGCTGTTCCATTGGATTTGGTATCCGCAATAAGTTTATTTCAGATTTTTAGCAATGCTTTGCCTTCTGAATCTCTGAAGAACTGTGCTCACAACGGTGTTTTCATGGGTGTTTTGCCCCAGTATTTAGCATGTTATTTGGCATCTAGTTAGGATGAAATCATAGGTTGAATCATGGTTTGGACCTTATCGTTATATGCATCTCTATCTTCAAAGGGAAATAAGTACATTAAAGAAAATTAAAAATAAGAAAAAAATATTTAGCATCCAATATGCTCATCAGTATATGATTTAAAGTTTCCAAAAAGTGCTTTCAGTGATAAATTACCTCAAAGCTTCAAAATTAATATTTTCAAAATATAGGTATTTTAAAAATGCTGCTCACATATTAATTTACAATTTCTTGTGAAAAATATATTTTGAAAAATTAATATTCCCTTTATAGTATAAAATTATTCCTAAGCCTGAAAGAAAACTCAAAAAATAAACTGATAATAAAAGTTTTTTTTTCTATGACCTACTTCTTACACTGCCACTAGTTTCATTCAAGGTCTAATATCTTCTTAGTTATCTTCTTAGTTGTCCTGCTTTTACAAACACATCTCCTCCATTTGACTGTTTGAGAAACAGTTTGACTGGAATTAACAAATATTCTGCTGGATTAAATATAGTCAGTGGATTATAAGGAGACCCTGCTTCATTCCCTTAAAGCCTGTACTTGCAGTGTCTCTGAGTGTAGGCTGAAACCTGCAAACAGGGGCTAAATCATCAGAATTGAAGGATGGGCACCATGTGCTGTGTAGCTCTTCTAACTGTGTGCTTGAGAAATTTTTCCTTGAGAAAAAGTTAGCAGCTGCTAGCAGGCTAAAATCTGTCAGGCCCACATCTAACTGTGGGCAGGATGTGTTGCCTGGAGGATGGTGCAGGTGGGACTCTAGCCATCTGTGCCAAAGGTGACATTCTTAGTTTGCTGAATGAGAAAAGGACCTGTGCTGGAAGTATAATGGCTGCATTAACGGGACCTGCGTTTTTGTGCCAAAGTAGATGCAATTTAGAATTTAGTGGTATGAGATGTGCTGTGGGAGGATCATCATGATCACATATCTCTGAGTTCAAATCATGATATTTACCAAAACAGTGCTGTCCTTCAGTTCTGTATAGCTTTTGTACATGCTGCAGTAGATCCTTAGTGGGAATCCCTGAGTTCTTCCTAGTCATACAAGTTTTCATGGCAGCAGACTACCCACTTGCCCCAAGCATCATTCACTGGGGAAGGAGGTTTCATAAAATATATGTCTATATATCACTAGTCACTGTTAATAAGTTCAGACACGATAAATAATCTGTTCGCCTTTTTTCATCACAAAGGTGAATGTTTCACTTTTACTTCTAATTACCTATAAAGTGTCTCCATTATGCTAAAAAGTGTTCAGCAGATATGAATCATGTCTTCTATCAAAGAAACTACAAATCAGAAATTTAATTTTTAGAGGACACCATTCTGGATAAGAAACCATCCCTCTTAAATACCAGTAGAAAGACAGCAGTATAAGTCCAATGCGCAATTACTTCACATTCAGTTCCCAGAAGATGGAAGATAAGCATATTTTTTCTCTCTTAAAAGTTGGAAAGGCCAGTATTAGATGCATCTCTGATTGAGCAGAAATTATACATTGTCTTTTGTGCATAATTAACCACCTTTTCTTTCTTTGTTCAGAAGCAGGTTTGCCATAAATATAAACTCTCACAAAAGTAAAGATATGATGCATCCCTATTCACCTGCTCTAGATTATAGAAGATGGACATAGAAGGCATTATGTACTTCCATTTTATTTGAAGATTGCATGAATGTTGAATACAGAAAGACTTCAAGAAAAGCACTGAACTGTTTTTAAATCACAATCATATGAATTCTACCTTAAAACTAGCTTATCATTTTCTTAAATTGTTTTTTGGGTCTTATTCACTGTTACTTTGCTCCAATTTCTGTGATAAGTATGATGTCAATAACATTAAGAGGATGTAATTTACCAGTGTAAAATAGAAGTATCTCACAGGTGAAGCCGACCTGAATTTTCAAAATTAACATTTTGTCTCAGTAATCTCTCTCAGCTACAGAACATTCATACTCTTCTAAAGAACAGGATGTAGCTATTGTTGCTATTCAAAAGCTGCTCTAAATCCTAAAATGTTATTTAGGGCTAATTTGACCAAAGTTCTAGTACTTGGCATACATGTGGAGCAGTAAGAGCAATAGTTTTGTTGACAGATAAGGAAAAAAAATTGACATCGCTTATCCTTTCTTGAAGAAAGGGCGATTTAAGTGGCCAGTCTAAGGCCAATTGTATATGTCATTAATTCTAGCATTTATTTAACATCTTGTTATAACTTCTTTTAAATATTGACATAGTTGTCAGTTAGCCTATCAATACTTTTAATTAAAATACATGTATACAATTTGAACATGAGGTCATGCAAGAAAGCATGTTGTGAACGAAAGCTAACGGCACATGCCTTGTACCTGCATAAAAATCCTGGGGATGATGATAGTTGATAGATAACTGGGTCTGTTTCTAGTATCACAGAAACAAGGACTTGTGGCAAGACTTTACAGATATTGTAATGAATAAACACAATTTATTTTCAGTGTGCTGTGATTTAAGCCAAGCCAGCAACTAAGTACCACATAGCCATTTATTCACTCCCTCAGAGTCAGTCTGGGGAGAGAATTGTAAGAATAGAATTGAGAAAAATTGTGGGTTGGGAAAAGGACTGTTTGATAGGTAAAGTAAAAGCTGTGTGCACAAGCAAGGCATTCATTCACTGCTTCCCATCCTCGGGTAGGTGTTCACTCACCTCCAGGAAAGCCGAGCTCCATCACATGTGCTGGTGACTTGGGAAGGCAAATATCTTCACTCTGAACATCCACCATTTCCTCCTTCTTCCCCCATCTTCATATGCTGAACATGATGCCATATGCTGTGGGATACCCTTTGGGTCACTTGGGGTCAACTGTCCAGCTGTGTCCCCTCCAGGCTCCCTGCACACCCCTGACCTCCTCACTAGTGGGGTGGGTGAGGAGCTGCAAAGGCCCTGGCTCTGTGTAAGCACTGCTCAGCAATAGCAAAAACTCCCTGTGTTATCAGCACTGTTCACAAATAAAAATATAACCTCATAGCACCTACTGTGAAGAAAATTAACTCTATCCCAGTCAAACCATCGTATGATTGTACCTGAAATAATTTATATTTAACTAAGCAGCCATTTTTTTGGCAGTATTCACTAGGTAGTATTGAAGATATTAATTTTAAAAAATTACCATGCATTCAAAACAGTTTCTCTAACACAGAGCCATTTCTACCATCATCAAGATTCTTCACGCGGAGATAGAAGTATTCCAAAACCATCCGTGCATTACAGAATAATCCTATGCAAGCAACTGCAAGACTCCAGTCACTTGGTAAACAAAAGCACAGTCTGGTTTCAGTCCTCCTCACATTTTGGATGGGTACAAACAATAGCATTACTTTTTCCAAGGAGCAGGACTCTTGTTCTAATGTATTAAATAGTCCTGGGGGTTGTTCTGTGGATTAGATGGCAAACAAATGGCCTGTCCACACTCCTACTATCAAAATCTCACTGTCTCCAAGAAAGTCTGGCTGCATTCAAACTCTGTGTGGTCCCAGAAATCATCTGGGATGTTCTTGTTTGAGGCAGGTGAAAACCAGGCTGTTTTGCAATCTTTTCTCCCTGGAGGTTAAGCTGACCAAGTTCCAGTGCCTGTATCCTTAGTCTGCCTATTTTAGTACTTCATATGCAGCACTTCAGCTTCTGTTTACCTTACAAGATGAATGGTTGAAATTCTTAAGACCTTTGGTTAAATTTGTTCTGTGACTCTGTCACTTGACTGCAGTGCCAGATGGTGATAAAGAAAAAATAGACTTTGTTGCAATTCCATAATCGAAAGCCAGATGGTGATACTAAGGCTGATAGAGAGAAAACAATAATACATCACTGCCCTACTCTGCCTCAGATTTCCAGCTATTGCTATCTAACAGAAAATGCATCTGTTCAGACATTACTCATATTTTGTCATGCGGTTTTGGAACAAAAATTTCTGAAACTGCAACAGGTGCAAACACTAGCAAGCCTAATATTTTCAAAGTATATTAGAATAATAATTAAGGTGTAATTTTAAATCCAGTTTTGGTCAGAAGATGAAAATATCTGAATCTCTTCAACTAAACCCAACTTTGTATTTTACATGAGGACACAAATCCTCAGTATTATCTGGATAAAATGGATTTAACCTAAGAGATAATGAGTCACTTAGGACTTTTAATGCAATGAAAACTGAAATTTTATCTCTGAATATCTGAAAACAGGCTGATGTATGTGAATGATAATTATTTGCTAAAAAATTTTGAGACTAATTTTAGAAAATGTTGTGCATAGCTGCCAGGTTCTACTGAAATTGCTTTGACAATTATTGTAAGAAACTCTCCTGTGAAAAATTGTTTCAGTTTACTGATTCGGTTCCTTTTGCACATGGAATTTTTCACCAGTCATCAGTGATTGCCTCACCAAAGTAATACAATAACTGTAGATGTTAAACAAAAGTTGAAATTGGCAGGCAGACAGTGAGACAAAAGAAACAAAAAGGGAAAAAAAATGGTTATTATTTAGAATTATGTTAATTTCAATAAATAAAATTGTAACTCAAGGACATATAGAAAATTAATTAACTGCTTTTGTGAAATGATCAGTGTTGTCCTGTTCATAGAAAGGGTGTTAACATTGCATACATTTATCTACAAATCTAGCTATTGAAAAATATATACTGATGCAGTAATAACAGCACTCTGTGATTTTAATTTTAATTTTATTTTGTATTGTTTTAAAAAAGGAAGCACTGCGTGTGTCTGACTTGTTGCAATCCTGTGCATTCCAGGTCCTGGGATGAAATTCATCCTCACTGAGGTGGGTAGAATGTTTTGAGCAAGAACTAGCTGATTTCATTGTTTCTGTGTTGCAGGGGGGCTGTGCTAGCTGTTTTAAGTGAAGGCATGAAGAAAATTCTTACCTCAAAAGAGCTCCTTCAGTTATTTGGGTAACTTTAACTCAAATTGCTGAAGTTGCATGATGTGCTCAGCATACAAAGAATTTAGAACAAAAAAATAAGAACATTTCAAAAATAAACTGCTTGACGAGGATAAGGAATATTTTTGCTGTGCATCCACTTTTAATTGAACAAAAGTTGGTACAATATTTAATTATTTAAAGATTTGGGTTCATAGTTCAAATTTGAAAGAGGAAGTTGTGTAATTCATGAATATGGTGAGTAGATCTGCCCTTTGCAAAAGAAGGGTATCTGGCTCAAAATTTAGGGATGTATCAAAGCATATTTGACTTGGGGACACAGATGACGATTGGCAGAGACAGCTGAAGTCACACAAAGAGGCCAAGACTGAATCCTGTGGAAGGACGTAGTGTTCCTCTACAAGCCCTTCCCAAGCAGAAGTCTTCTGATTCAGTTGGGAGTTGCAGAAAACAGGAACATCTGATCTGTGTGAATTCCTGTTCAGTCCTTCCAGTTCACCTACAAGTAACTTTTGAAGAGAATAGGCCAGGCTCAGAACTTGAGGTTGCATAAACTGTCAGGAAATCTGCACATACAAAGACTGATCTTCATCAGCTATGTATTGTAATGTCTTCCAGATGAGGCTTATCTAGCTAAAATGCACATGTATTGACAAGTTAATGAAGTTGTGCTCAAAGGTCTGTCTCTTCCTGCTAAAAGCTTGAGTAAGGCAAAAACTTTTGTTTGTGTGTTTTTGGGGTTTTTGTGGGGTTTTGTGTTTGGTTTTGTTTGGTTTGGTTTTGTTTGGTTTTTGTTTGTTTGTTTGTTTGTTTTCCTGAAAGGCTTAGTACAAGATAGATAGTTTTCTTCCTGAAACTCCTTAAAGACAGTGGAGAATACATATTCCTTATTTTGAGTGCCTGGAAGGACCTGGAACAGTGTCAACCCATTTAGCAGTAATTACCGTTGAAATCCCACACCTAAGCATCAGTTTTGTGTTCCGTAGAGTTTCTTATAGGTAAGAGCGATGTACATTTTGACACTGTATCAGAGAAGCCACTTATGAAAATGTGAAGATGAACCATATTTGGTCTACTGAACTGGCCTTTATTATCTCCATACCCATGCAAATGCACAAAAAACTTGAAAGAGCACTTTACATAGATATGTTTTAAGGGCATATAAAGGGTGTGGTGAGACGTGTCTGTTTCCCCTGGTCCAATCAGTAGCTTGACATAGGCAGTTCACACTAGGCATACACAGAGAGAGCACACATATAGAACGCACACACACACACACACACACACACACATATGTATGTACATTTACACACATGACCAGGCACAGATCACAGACAGACATTCCTTCCTGAACATATGAATCTTGCCTTTCAGAACAGCACAAGTCCCATCACTAGGAATAGTTTCTGACTCCTCAGTTGATTTAAAGGGTGAATGGATACAAGCCATCACTTCAAGGAACACTTGATAGGGCAGGGTGACCTTTTCTGTTGCCTGAAATCAGTGTTCAGAATAACTGGGAAAAATACACCACAGAGGGGAAGAATGATCTTTAAGGGACCGAGAACTGTTTGGCCTTCACACAGAGACTTGGTAAATACCTGTCATTCCTCAGAAGCTTCATAAGGAGAAGAGAGAAAACCAGATAGTTTAGGCATTTGCTCATAAGAAGTAAAGACTTCCATCACTCTAAGCATAACTAAGAGATCCTTTAAAAAATCAAAGAGCGATACATGAAATAAAACTGTGCAAAGAGAAATTTTCTATCTCTAATCTTGATTCAAGTGAAACACTATGGTGATCACAACACATTTTTCAGGTACAGCAGGTCAATGTCAAAAGCAAAACCACATCTCTTTCATATTCAAGGACAACCCTTTAGTCAAGGAAATCTTTGTTTTGTCTTTAAAAATCTTGAGAACCCAGTGTCTAGAAATACAGTTTCTATGTATGTGTATTTAGAGGACTTTACATTTTAAGCAGTGTAGTTTCATTATTCTACTTTGCTTTCCAGAGGGATACCCTGTGAATTTCTCATCCACAGAAATAGATATCCTATGACATATCATAGAAAGTGTTATGAGTTTATCTTACATGCAAATAAATTTTTAAAAATCATGCCTAAAGTTTTGCATCAAAAAAGAAAAAGTTTCATATGCTGGTCTTCTCAACAGCTATGAATTTATGAATGTGTAGAAAGAACAGGAACTACAACAATCTCTGATAGAAACTCATGTCGCTTGTACCAAAATGGTTGTATGTACCAAATGGCAGTCCACACAGGAAGATGAAGCTCGCAAAATAAACTTTAGGAATTTACATTTTGCTTATGGCACTTGGAAAACCTTGATAATCAAAGGTAGAGGCTGGATTCTGGTGCTACTACAGATAATCAGAAAAAATACATTGATAACTGTGATTACAAAGAAAAAAAAATAAGATACACCAAGAGTATTTGTACTTGTGACTATTATATTTGGATGCACAATATCGATGTGAATCAGACTAGATCACTATCTAATGCATTAGTTGATTGAGGTTTACTCTGTTTTCAGTGACTTTTAAAATGTACTCTTAGTGGCAATTCTAATTCAACAATATATGTCCTCTAAGTGCACTCTGCAGCATTTCCCTCCCACACCATATGTGAGCTACATTTTTATAATGAGAACAAAGAGGAAAATAATGGATCTTTGCTACTGTTTAGTGAATGGAAATTTTTAGAGTTGCTGGATGGTATTGCATTAGTGGTGGGAAATCAGGTTTTCCCACTGGGGCTGAAATATTCTGACTGACAACTTTGGCTTAAGGATTCACTCAGGAAGGAAGCACGCTGCATATTAGAAGACAGTCCCAGTAATTATTGTGCCACAGATGCTTATCTGGATGTATGTAATTCCCATTGGGCTGTATGAGTGTTTCGCAAACACTGGGATAGATTTAGCCTCCTTCTCTCTCTTACTAAAAATAGAAAAGTTAGAGGAAAGAAAAGCAGCAAAACTGCAACCTTTAACAATCCTTACCTATCCAAAACTCAACTGTCAGTAAACAGGGAAGATTAGTGAGACTGTGACAGTGTAAAGTGTCTTCCTTTTCTTTTAAATAAATGACTACTTATAGAAAACTGAGAACAAAAAGTAAAATAATACAGAATTGAAGTGTCACAGTTTTTCATCACACAATTCCTATAAGAGACAAGTAAAACAGTATCTATATTTCCTGTCAAAAACTTGAATTTTCTTAAACTGGAATTGTTTTGAATCATTACAAACCTCTTTGGGAAGACAGATAAATTGATATTTTACATCTGTCATTCAGATTCTTACAGCCATTAATTTATTCCTACAAAACTAGCATCATTATAAGAAACTCATTGGAGTCTTAAGGTTCATAGTCTTCAGGCTAAATGTTCATTAAACATTTTCAGGACATTTGCCTGAGGAGAATGGTAGAACCTGGCATTTATAAAATATGGATTGATTTTAAGTTTCAAAGAGAGAATTTTCTATCATCCTACGGATATAGAAATAATGGGAATTCAATTTAGTTGAGGTCAGAGCAGGAGCAGTTTATTACTATAGCTATTGTAGAGTTGCAGAGTTTATATACCTCTAGGATGTACAGTCTGTACTTCACCATACCCTGTCAGATAAGCAGGACTATAGCTTTTGTTGAAATATTGCAATAAAAAGGAGTAGTGTGTGGGTTAGTTCTGGAGACTCCACACAGCCAAATAAAGAAGAGGCAGTAGGAAGTAGCTCCTAGGCAGTAGCATGTTTTTTACAAATAATTCATTGCTTTGTTAATTAATTTGTGCTGACTCGGTTAGGTCATGCTGACTTATGTTTCTTAACTAGTGGTGTCTGCAAAAGATTTAAAGCCACTGTAAAGTCCACACTAATTTTGAGAGTGATTATTTCTGTCCTTGAAGGCTGACTTCCATAAAATTTTGTTGTGAATATTCATTCTATTGGGGTGCTGCATAGAAGAAGGTCTATGATACTGTTTACACGTGAAAGATTTTTTCAGCTCTGGTGAGAAAGAAAAAAAATTGAGATTCCCACTTAAACTGGTACAAACTGTGTTTTTCATCAGCTCAAGGCAGATGTGGACTGATTTTTCCTTGCCATCTCTGCAGTAATGTTAAGCACTTGGAAAGGGCCACTTATGTGTTAAAAAAGACCAAGATCATTAACCCTATGGAAAATGGGTGCAGGCAATAAGCCTAGGGAATAGCCACCTGCCTTCCCACAAGTACCATGTAATTTGGCAAACGAGATTGTAAAGATAGAAAACATTTTGTCAATTCCTTGCTTGAGTGACAGATCCTAAATGAGAGAAGGACTGGAAAACTATTGTGTAAGTCTAACTTTCAGCATAAACAATCTCAACACCCTAGAATTTATCCTTCATATAATATGAAAATGTTGAAATATTGAACTCTGTATTTGTATGGTGAATAGATCATGTGGCAAATAGATTGAGGGACATTCCAGGAAGAGGCATAATTAATCTTTAATTTTTTCAATCAAAGTAACAGTAAAAAGTCCCAGATAGTTTTGCTTAGCTGGTTAGGCACAGAGCAAATTAATATTCAGTAAATATCCACACTTCTTTTGTCATGAAAGATTCCTTCCACACAGCAGATTCTGACACAGGTCATCAGCCACTCTCCCAGTCTATTCCTCAAAATGCTATTTTAATGGTTGGCTTTTCTCTCCCACTTAAATAGCTTTTAGCCAGCCATTATGACTTAAACAGCAACTGAGTCATGAAAAACAAAGTAACTGTAGTGTGAAGGTTAGATCAAATGACAAACCATTGGCATCTCACTGCTGAATTTCTTTTTTTATCACAAACTGCAGTTTTTCTTGTTCCTGCATTTTTCATATATTATTTTTAGTGCAAAAGGATGCTACTCATGTATAACTGGTGGTATGCGGTCTTTTCAGCAGTCCTGGAATCAGTGTGTAGCATGACCACAGAAAATATCCAGAAAACTGTAATTTATTTATTTGGTGTAAGCTTATTGAATATGTTTGGGGAAAATAAAATCTTTCTCACTCTCTTTTTTTTTTCCTCTTTTTTTTTTTATTTTTTCCTTTTTTTTTACGATTCCTTAGAGGATTAAAAATCTGTAAAGAAAGGAGAGAAGTGAATGAGTGCTTTTACAGGCAAGATACTTGATCATCTTTGTTTACAGGAAAATATCCCTTTTCCATTACTTCTCCATATCTACACTCCACATCTAGGTTTAAAATTGTTAGAACAGGAACTCGAGGATCTTATTTCTTTTGCTTGATTCTTTACTATATTCTAACTATTTAGTAAAAAATTACCTGGATTGATCACTGCTTTTATTTTCTTAATATCTCACTTGCTAGCTAATCAACTGCTTGGAGGAGAAGAAGCCATCATGGGAGTCTTGTTCTGTCCAGCCTCATTCCCAGTCATGGCAGCATCCAAGTCTACTTTTTCTAACTTAGAGGTTACTGATAGCACTCTCAGCTCAGAAAGACTGACTAGATTTAAAAAGTTCAACCAAGTCAGTTAAGAGTCCAACATCATGAAAATAGTTAGGCAGCTTGGCAGCTTTTCTGTCTGTATGACTATCAGCCTATAATCCGAAAAAACAGGATAGAGCTGAGTTAATTTAATCTCTTCTCAGGAATCCAGATGAGAGAAAAGTAATAGTGATAATCACATGTGATTTCAGTCTGAAGTAATGAGGAATGTAAAGATTTCTGTGTACTCTTCTTGCAGCAACTGTAGTGATCCCTAAGTGGAAAGTGTCCCTATAAATCAATGCTTTTCAGAAATGTCCTTCTTTCACTGTTCTCAGAGATAAAAAAGGGGATCACACGTACAAAAAGATAATAGAGACAACAGGTACAATTTTGTTTGTTGGTGTTTAAGAGCAAAATACCTTCCTTTTAAGATCTGGAGCTCATTTAAGATGCCATAAGAAGCCAGCTGGTCTATATACACACTTTACCCATGAAATCTAATATACCTGACAGAGTATAAATTAGATGTCAAGGTCACAGGCTACAGCACCTGTTTAAGCTGACAAATTTCTGTCTTTAGAGTGCAGTAGTTTTGCTGCCAGCAGTAGTCTGTATTTCAGTTGGCGGATTTCCACACAGACAGAATGATGTGCTTATGCTGCAACTGACTTATAAACACATCATGTTAACAGAGTAATTATAGACTTACACAAGCAACACAGTTTGCAAAACAATTTTTATACTTTTAAATGCTAGATGGTTTCATTTCATTTCAAAAAATAATTCCAAGTTTAACACATCTGTTAATACTTTCTGTTTTGCATCTTTGAAATGGAAACTTTACAGAGAAAAGCATAAGATCCATTCATCATAGAAGGATGATATAAATTTCTTACTGACTATGTCTGCAGGGGTGAATTGCTTGCTAAAGACACATAAAAGAATATTGGGAGCAAATATCAGACCTGTAAGACTTGGAGTTTCATTACATATGGACTGATCAACTAAAATTTAAATAAAAATATCAACCACAAATCATTCAGGAATGGATTCCTTATGTAGAACTGAAAGATATCTAGGTAAACCATCTTTATAAAACTGTAAAAACTCACTTTAAAAGAGAAAAAAACCAAACATAAATCCAGCAATGTAGCATACAGAATCTTGAGATTCAAGATTTGAAATGCAACATGATTACTACTCAGATAACTTGTTTAGTTTGTGGTCAACAATTGGTACCTGGGGATGAATGAGCCTGTTCCCCCCATTACTCTAATGATCACACCCCACACTCAAACTCCATCTGGCCAAATATATCCAAACTACCACTGTATCTACGTGGACAATCTGTTTCATTTTGGACAAAATATTTAATAAGACTTATTTAGACTAGACTTGGCTTAAAATCCTCAAATGTCTTGTGTAAATGCCACTTGCGGAATATCACAGTAGTGTAAAGTTAACAGATGGAGAGTGTCAAATACCATAACATCTTTGTTAATATTTTTTTCAGGAGTTCAGGTTTTTTTTCCAGGAATACAGTTTAGGCACATGCCTGTTTAAAAGGCTAATAATGCAAAGTATCTTTATCTGGTTGTCTATCATAATATGGTTTTCACAAAAGTTTCATAAGTCTGCAAATAGTGATGCTATAGTATTACTGAGTGCATGAAAAGTCCTCAGTACAATATTTGTACCCTTTTTCCTGGATATACACAGCAGGATTTCTAACAGAAAATATTGCAGAACACGTATAAAGTATTTCTGATTTATTGCAGCATTCAGGGAAGTGTAGTACATTTCTGAAACGACTGGAAAGCACTTGCAGTGGCAACTGAACATTCTTTGTGTGGAGGCAGTTATCTCCACCACTCCATGCGTGAGTGTAGTATTTCTCAGTTTCCCTGCTCCTTCTGCCCTGCTCTCTCTCTCTTACTTGTCACAGATAATGCTTTTTCTCAGGACAATGAACAGGACTCTTTGGCCCTTTTTCTTGGGCTGTCACTTATCATGACTTGCATCCTCAGATTTCTGCAGGCTCAATTCCTTAGTCTTTCTAGAATACGACACCAGAATTAGCTCTGGTCATCGCTGGAGAGTGCTGACAACTGGTCATACTGGTCCAAGTGGTGAGCCCTGGCTCCAGCTCTGCATTTCTACTGGTGCTGGAGCCCATCTTCCTTTCAAAGAATCCTAGTCCCTTTTCTTTCTTATTGTCTGGCTTTTCAACTGTTTGTGAGACCTCATAACTTCAAGAGGTGCCACTACTGCAAGAAATTTTCATTTGCATGATCAGCTTCTCACCACCTACTCTACAGGTCCCATCTCTGATCCCGTACCTGTGGGACATTCCTCTGTTTCTCTTCCTTTAGGTCAACATTAGGTTGCAAGCCCTATTCAGTCAACAGTAAGGTTTCATCCAAGCCACATATCTCCAGGGAAATGCCTAAATTTCAGGAATCAGTACAGTTTGAAAGCTAGTGTTGCCCTCCCTGGGATGACTTACAGAGCTACTTCTTTGTGTGCACCCTTCTTGTATCAGGACCCACTCAAAACCCCTTTTGATTCATGGTTTGAAGTAGGAGCAAAGGAAGGGTGAACAGTCATCTCATTTCATTGCAGTGTGAGTAAGGCCTGAGACACAGCAAACTTCCAAAGAGCCAGATGGTATTTTTTTTAAATTGTAGCAGGTAAGGATCTCTCTTATTAAGAAATTCTACAACTTACAGATATTCTTGTAAGCATAACATAAAACTTTATTCAAGTAGAAAGTACAACCTTCCAGGCTGATATTAATAGCAGAGTCCATGATACACTCCCTCAAAATAATATATCTGAAAATATACCAACAAACATTTAATAGGCATACCAATTTTTTGTGTAACAGTTCATATACTTCCATTGAACTTAAACATCGTTTTTCTTTGAGTAAAATTTGGCTTTTTTGAGTTAAAATTATTTCAGTCTTTAATTATTTATGTCCTACATATCGCATACAAATAAAAGGTTTGAGTGTTTAAACGTGTAGCACAAATGCTGTATAAATCTCATGCTTCCCTCTTGATGCAACTACACCAGTAGAGCAAAGCTCTAGATTTTCAAAGCTGATTTACATTAAATTTAATAATATAAATTTCAATGTTCAGTTTCAAATGTAAAAATCTTAAGGCTATTGTTTTCACTTCCTCAGACAGCCACTGCATTTGTATTAGCTCTATATTGACTTTAATTAAAATTCAAACAGGTGGATCTAGATATGGGAATGTGGCTGAATTTCAAATGTCTTTCCTCAGTCTGGGACCAGCTAGTGATATGGTCACTTTTACAACCAAGTAACACAGACTCAGAACAGATCCACGTCAGTCCTTCAAGCAATGGCTCTGATATCAAGATACAATCTAACACTCAAACCATTGCAGTAAAATATGGGGTCACATTTTGCCTGTTGATCAGCTGCACCACCAGTTTTCTATCATGCAATGCAAAATTCCCCAGACTCCAATGAAACAGCCTTTATTACTGTTTCCTGCTGCTTTCAGGGCAGGCTCCTTTTTGTGTATATATATATATACACAATACCCTGTTTCCTCTTNTTTTTTGAGAACTATGGTGCTAGATAAGAATGAAAAAATGGCAAGTACTATACCACTGTTGAAATTCTGAAATTCTCAGTACTAAAGTGCTTTTCTCTCTGCAAGGCACAGAATCATAGAAATAATTATCATGTGGTGGTAATGCAATTGTATACTCCCTGAGAACACTGTTGAAAAGTTGCCCTCAAAATAGTTCTGTCATGGTGTTCTTGCATGCATTAACTGTGTAGCCAGTTGCTCAGAACTTATATTTGCTGGTGAACATTTCATGTTCAGAAGATGCATCAGAGTAGCATGTATGAGTGTCAGCATCTTTCAAATACACTGAGGATTGCAAATCACTGAAAGCCAGTAATATAACTTTTTTATCTTTACTTGACAATGGGAGGGAAAGAATCTACTGTTCCTTTGGTGTCAGGTATTTATAGGCTGTGACATTAAATACTTTTATGTATTATTACACCTTTCCATGTATGTGTTCTCCCTGGAGCCAAGCAACACTATGTCCAATTAACTCCTCCAAAGGAAATTCTAAAGGCTCTCCCAGTTTCTCAAAAACCTGTTGTCCCAAACTCACTATACAGTCCTGTGCACTGCCTTCACAGACAGTGTCTAAGAAAGTCAACTGACTCTTGGGACTTCAAATCTTGCATAGTATTACCCATGGCCTGACTTACGGAGATGCTGAGTATTCACAATATGAGGATGTTAAGAAAAGAAAAAAAGCTTCAGGAAAAAAAATCTTTAAAAACAGGCCTTTGGTATCTGTGGATCATTTACCTAGCATTTGAAGTACTGGAGATCTGTAACCGCATTTGAAAGGTCTTACGTGTGAGATGGTAACAAGAATTTTTTCCCTTACACCAGCAAGGGAAACAGGCAAAAAGCAAGAAACACATCCAAATGATCTGGAGCATTCTATACTAGCATGCTTATCAAAATCACTCTTCTGTCTTACTGTTTAAATAAATTTCTGATTAAATAAGTGTGCCTTCTGCCAGCTTACCTGGCAAACTGACTGAGAAAAAGGACCCAGTCATCTTCAAAGTAAATGAATCTTTGCCTGTCCAAGATTGGTGCATCTGTGTTTCTGGTGTACAGGCTCTTGCGCAAAGGAAGGAGTAAACTCAAGGATGAATCATTTTGGTGAAGTGAAGCAGAACAAAACCTGGAGTAGTTCCTGCAGATTTGCTCATTTCTGTAGCATCTCTGCTTGGTTTGGCAGAAACCTTTGTTCTTCTTAATGTCTGCTATGTAGCCAAGCTTGACTGTGTACTTTGTCTCTTATGACTATTTTTCTGCTTGTAGCTGTATGAAAAATTAAAGAACTTATTCATCTGTGTACATCCTACCAACTATTTTCGCATGGCTAGTCCACTTAATTGATCCAGTAAGAGTGCACTGTCATGCCTGAAGCAGCCCAGGATTTAACAGATGCCTTGAACCTCAGCTTTTCCTCTACTGGCCTTGGATTATTTGCGTATTTGTCATACGAAATATTACGCGATTTTTAAAATTTTTTTTCTTTTTTCCTGAGATCTAAGGTAATATAAAAATGCTTAAAAACATCTAGCTTTCTGGAATTAGAAAAGCTCCCAGATCTCTGGGAACATATATCAATGGGGGAAAAAAGGTGTAATGCAATTCTGTCAATGTTCTCTGTAGGCATTATTATATTTTTGGTTTTTTTCCTGAGCTCAGAATACTCAGGTTATTCCCACAGAATAAGAATTGCTGAAGAGCTCAGCAGCCAGGTTGGTAGTCAGGTTTCCAAAACAGTTCATTTCTCATTTTAGACATCAAAATAATGGCAGCCTCATTCATAAAATTTTACAGGATGCTATAGTCAAGATATTTTGAAAATGAACCCCATGTGTTTTTATCTATATGAGAAATTGGAGTTGAATTTTTTGTTGTTGTTTTCAAAAGGAAAGACTGAAGAAGTAAAAGTAAATAAACACCTGAAAAAAACAGCTCTTCAATCTCTGGAAAATCTTGTTTTCAATGGTAACCATGGGCCTTCCTAATAGTAGAGCATGAGCAAATTCTCATTCTTAGGTTATTCTAGTTTCCTACAAATTCAAGTGCACCTTTCATCTTAAATCATTTCCATGTCGTATCCATTATTAGTGCTTGCTTCTGTGATCTGCTGTATTCAGCCTTTGGAGATGGGTCACTCTCAGAAATGTCAAAAAAGTTAAACAAAGTGTAGACAACTGAACCCAGAGTTTGAGGCAAATATTTTTTTCAGATAAGAATAGCTGTTGTATCCTCCAATAAAGACAGAAGAGGAAAAATGTACTATCACAGCTAGCCATGATTTTTTTTTAAATCACATATGATTAGTCTTTCAGGAGAGTGTGCAATAGCTGAACAGCAGATACACAACTCTGTCTAAATACTTAAGGAGTTCTATTCCTGTGCCACAATATCCCTGGCATATCTTAGCTTTTGTTAGTGGAAACTGGGTAACATTGTTTTATAATCACAGCATCACAAGAATTTCTAAAACTACAGCTTCAAACTTAGGCATGAAGCTTTATATACAGAAGAACCAGTATCAGTAGTATTATTCGAACCATGTATCCTTGCCCAGTATTCTCAAGACTTCAGTAATCTACCAGATTACTGGTCACCTAAGTTGTGGACTCAGGTACTTCAAATTCCTCTGTCCTCTTTTGTCATAACACTACTGCTCAACATCTGTCTGAAAACGTGTAGTCTGCTCTTACTTGGTGAAAGATTTTCTTTTGGAGACAGTTTCATGTTTTAGTTTCATACAAAACCTAAATTCACTCCTCTAAATCCTGGCCCTCTCCATCTGAACAGAAGTGTAGCTGTGAGGTTTTTGTGTCTGGGTGTGTAATTAAAAAAAAACAAACCTGAAATTACATATATTCCTAGTTTTCCTCTCACTTGTGAGTACACATGTTCCAGCTATTGCACCATCAACCTGACAAAATAGCAAAATATTGCTATTGTTAACTTAACCCAAAATTTTCCTTTGAGGAGAAAGAGCACGATTACCTAATTGCTAGGATGGTCCCGTTATTTCAGGAGTATCAAAAGAAGATCATCTTCTCAGGGTTCTGTGAGCACTTACAAGCCTTAGTGAATCTCATGGAACCTTCCTATGGAACCTTCTACCAACCCAGGCCCAGGAGCCCCATTTCTGCACCCCCGGAACTGCATGTTGGAGGCCACACAGCTATCACTGGGATTGCCATAGGTCCTGGCTCTCTGTGCCTGAGGAAGCACAGCTCCTACTGCTATTGGACAATACCTTGCCTGATTCAGGCTGTTGGAGTTTCTTTCTTCAGAATTAGCATGAAATTCCACTCACTGCTTTGTTTAGAAGAAGTGTGAAGTTATTACCTAGAAACTGAATAAAATAGCATCAAGCTATCTTAATGGAGCATCAAAATGTCAAGTTTTCAGATAATAATTAGATGCACCACAGTTTTGGAACTTCTGAACACATTATGTGTGTATATATAAACCCTCACCTGGAGACTTGTGGGATTTCATTTGTATGGAAATGGGGATAACAGGTCATTATATTCTGGAGAATGACTGTAAACTCTTACTATATTGAGAAGCAGAGAAGAAGTAAAGCAATGTAAATTTACTTTCTTCTCTTATTCAGAGAACAACTAGTATTAAACATTGTTTTGCTGGATTTTACAAAGAAAGGGAAAAATTTTTTAAAAAATCCTCCAAGAATGCTGAAGAACAGCATCTTCTTTCTTTTAAGATTAAGAACATGACTTTCCCCTGAGGAATATTGCTGCAGTTGTACCAGAGCCAACTACAGTACATTAATTTATAATAGCAGGTTATTCATGATGCTTTGCAAACAAATGAAAATGCAGACATTCCATTTATATGAGGCTCTTGCTGTATTGTTCCTTACAGACATATATTCACAATCAACAGAGCCACAGAGAACATGTTTGAACAAGAGGTCAGACAAATTTATGGAAAGGTATGAAATTTTTGTTATTACTTATGCAGTGCCACATGTATTCTTAGAGACTTTCTGTCAGTGAAGAATAAATTATGAAAATAGAAAACAACCTCCTTTGGCTCAAAGACTTTCCTTCTTCAAAGTGCTAGAATATTACATGCTGGACATACAGCTAATGCAGATTTGGGAGTGTTTTTGGGAATAGGTTAAAAAAATACTATGAAAAAAATAATGTTCAAATTATCTAAAACCCAGAGGTGAACTCACGTTTTCTGTAGTGAATTTTCCTGAGCAGATTTAAAAGTTTTTAAACATTTTTTACACAGGCCTCTCAGAGACAATAGGCATGTCAACTTGGTCAAATGGAAAATATTTATACACAATCCTTCCTCTACCCCCTCTAGCCCTCCATTGCAGAGTTATTCTTTCAGGGTTGATTGGAGTTGCTCCACCTTCCTAAGTGGGAGTAACGTTTGTCCAGTCATTTCTGGTAATCAGGAAGGTTTTTCATGCTTTCAAAAGCCTGGCTTCTCCCAGGGTTTCTCAGACTTTATTAAAAAAAAAGGGTTCTTTTCCTTGCTGGATCCAGCACTGTGGGCCACAAATTTCTCTGCTGGGCAGACTCATGTCAAAGAGCACACTCTGGCCAGAGGGTGTACTTGACCTTCTCCTCCTCCAAGAGTTTCACCCAAACAAATAACCTGGTAGGTCAAGTGTTCATTTTCTGGCTGACACAAGTATATGCTCAGGAAATCTCCTTTCCTTACTTTCCTGGTGATTGGGGCAAATCCAGGGCAAATTCTGATACTTCTGTGGCTGAACAAGACTAAAGGCAAGGGAAGCTGTATAAGGAGAAGATATACTGATTTGGGTAGGGATTGTTTTAGTCTTACCTAGTTCAAGGGTTAATAATAATAAACTTTGTTTTTCATAATGAGAGTATGTATGTGCTGAATGTAAAATTTCCATGTCTGTTCTTTTTTTTTTTTTTTTTTTTTTTTTTTTTTTTTTTGNCTGATCCAGAAACTGAAATAAGTTGCAATCAGAAAGAACACTCCATAGCTTCAAAGTTACTGAACTTACAGCTTGGTCTTGAACTAAGATTTAGCCCCAAAAAATTTAAAGGACTATATCTTTAAAAATTATAAACCATATCCCTTTATGATCGTTCAGTGTTCAAAATACTTATCACCTTTTGTTTTTGAAAATATGACAAAAATTCTTCAAATCAGTTGCATGCTGTCACAGCAGAAGATGGACTTGGAGTTTCTGAGAACGATAGGCAATCCTCTTCAAAACATCTGAAGTACTAGAAGAAAGTTAAACTTATTTTTTCTTAAGTTAGGAAGATTAAACGTCTGCAACAGTCATTGAATGACTGAAACCTTAGAGAATTTGAATAAGGTCTTTGGTGTACAAATTGTGTAATTCTTCAAGAAATGCAATGTCCATCATATTTATCATTTAGGTTATTGATCTCAATATGATTTAAAGCATTTTTTTCTCTATTTTCACATCTATACATGTTCCAGTATATATTTTCCTGAAGAGAGATAATTCCTGCATCAATAAGTCCTACAAGCAACATCAAAACACCAAGACTCACAATATTGGAGTTTTAGGGCAACATCATTCACATGAGTGATAACTAGGATCAACTAATTTCAGCTTGTCATTGTATTTTACTAATGGAAGTAAAGGACTAATAATTGGCATCTAAAACTAAGACTCTTGTTAGCACCTTCTAGACTTTTGTGTTCTTGTCAAAAGCAATATCTGAATTGCTGGGAAAAATTCAGGGTTGTTTCTTTTCTTATGGAAGTATCAAGTGGAGAAGCATGAACAGTAGAAGATTTCATCCCAGTTTTGTTGTCCAAGATTCAAATTCTAAAGGAATTTGAGAATACAGACACAAAAAGGAAAGAAAGATAGACATTATTTAGAAGAAGGAACCGAAAGCTAAAATCTAGGAAAAAAATATTATTGGTAGTGGTATACACAATATTAAATACAGAATATTTTATCTAATGCCTTAAATTAGGCAGAAGCTAAGGATCCCGTGGTTCTCTTTCAGGGTTTGAGTATAAGCTTCTCTGTCTTAGCAGGTTTTAGCCTAGTGTTTTGGATTCTTTTTAAGTTTTATAGTAAAAGACATGAGGTCACAGAAAATCATATAATATCATAGGCTTTGAAGAGCTAAAAAAACTGTCTGATCCATTTTTTGCTAACTTTCCATGTCTTTCTCTGTTTTCTTAACTAAAATTTTCTGGGGAGCGGGAGGGAATAATTATTTGCTTCAAGTAGGGACATTTTAGAAACCACTATCATTTAGTATTTCCTATCAGATAAAGATGTTCTTATTTGGTGCTATCTGTGTGACTTCTCTTCAACATTACTTGAATGATGCTCCTGAATTTCCTGTAGTAGCAGATTTGCAAAATGCAAGGAAGAACCACATATGTCATGGAACCAGTCAGCACCAACTTTGAAAGAAGGTCCTGGACAAGAAGTATGAGGATATTTTACCTTTTGCCACAGTCTGTAGCATTGAGCTACTTGCAAATACTTCAGAGATTTGCAAGCAGGCACATGTTAGGAGACATTAGGCAATCAACATTGCCTTCCATTCACTGAGAAACAGGTTATTGCATAAGAGCTCTTGAAAAAGGTGGCACTAGGGAGAGTCTGGTAGAAAAGAACATTTTATCTATGTCTACTGAATTCAATATCAAAATCAAGGTGACAGCTCCTTGTAGCAAGACTTAATTTTCTAAAGAACTTGAAAACAAAGAAAGACTACAGTTAAAATTCTTTACATCACTTTAACACTGTCAGGCCAAATGAAAAGCTAATAGGAAAAAAATATGGGCTTTCCAAGTATTTCCTTACAGCATTTCTGTTCTGTGGCAGACACTCAAAAGATGTCTGTGCTTTGTTACACACCTCAAGTGAGGCTTCAGGGCAAGCTTGTAATAGACCAATTAAAATCTGTAGCAGAGAACAGTACCATAGGTCTCACAACAAAGACGCCCATGTTAGCGCAGGCAGAGTTTAAAAAGTCAGCTTTTTAACAGATCTGATTAACTTGCAGAGCATACTGCCACAGTGCCGCTCCATGCTCTTGGACCACGTAGAAACACCTAGAGCATCTTTGTAAAACAGGATTCACAGACTTGAATTTTAGAGATGATTGGAAAAGGGGTCAAGACAAAAGTGAAAAAAAAAAAAAAATTGAATAATTTTATCAAATATCAGCATTTGGAAAAACAAGAAAGCAAGAATATAAACAGTATAGGATCCTCGCTTCAGGAGCCACTGCAGCTGTCTCCTAAATGCTGTTACTTGCCAGTGAGATTGATGATGCATGAATTTTCAGTGTTCTACATTCAGCTCCATGATCTTGTTCTTGTTGTGCCCTGAACTCTAGATTCATATTGCACCATGCTTCTTTCTTAGCCACATTTTTCCTGCAAATTAAGGTTGTTTTAAGTTTTTTAGTGTGGTGCAAGGCTGTAAATTCAGAGCATAAACTATCGCACGCTGACTTCTTCAAATTGGCAAGCCCTGAGATTTCTGGAAAAATAACTGACTATCGCACTGGGTATTTGAAACTCCTTTAAGTAGGGTTTGAAAGCTTAAAAACCAAATTCAAAAATAATACTTGATAGATAAGAGAGCATAGGTTTAGTTTTAACTTTTCTGAGATATGGAAACAATTTGAAGTATTTTAGATTGGCATTTTGACATAAATATTTTGCCTGTAATTGTCAGAGGTTGCAAGGTCTCAATATTTAAAAGATGTTTTGATTATCCATTTGATCACTACAAAAAAATCTTCTACTTGAGTGGCAATGGTTACCAGTGAGCTTGGTAACCATTGCATACACCCTCTCTTTTTGGACTTAAGATCTGTACACCAGGATTGCTACTCATCTCTCTCAATAAGCACAAATAGTACAATATACTGGAACAAGGCCATTCTGCTTGCTGTTGATCTTTTGGTAGGGTATTTGTGTTTAAAATCCAGTTTTATTTCATATTATAAAAATACATACCAGGCATAATGAATGGCCAGTCCCTGGAAAAATAACTTGGAAACATGTCAAGTGCCATACTCCCGTACTGTACCAGGCGCTTCTGCTGTGCTGAGTAGTTGAGAGAACATGAAATTTGTTCCTAGCTGCATCTAGACTAATAAAGAATAAGTATTAGTTCAGGATATCCTCTCTTCTTCAAACACATCTACAGGAAGTTCTGGAAAGAGAAGAGCTGAAGTGATGTGCATTGACAAATGCATCCATCAGATGCTTGGGGACTTCCCCAATGCACAGAGGTACACTGTTAGTCATACAGAGCCTTTTGCTGTGCGATAGCAGTTTGGCTGTACACTTGCATATTTCTTAAATACAGGGTGTAACATAATTTTTTGGCATTTTCATCATAGCAAAAAGACATAGAAAAGATAATGTAGGGGCTAGACAATCTGCTGTCTGGCCACAAGAGAATTTCAATATTGCAGAAACTATAGAAACTATGCTATTTCATTAACGTTCAGAGAAAACACAGGCAAGTTAGGACATTTTGGTACAGGTAGACACTGAGTCCTTGAGAAAATGCTTCACCTACATTACAGTAGTAATCTTAATTTAGAGATTTTAAATTAATGTAATTTATTTTAATGGGAACTTGCTGCAAAGATCATGTAAATATAAAACCAAAGTATGTTGCCAGAGCAATATTTTCAAATAATTTCAAACTTTCAAAATCTGGGTACCATAGCATGTTATTATGTTTTCTTTAGAAGCATGCAGAACTTCTAGGAGCTGTTAATATCTGTGTCTTTTCCTCTGGGAAAAAAAAACCCTTATCTTTTCTTAAAGTACTCCAATTCTGAAATATTTTTGATTAACTTGCATTATTTTGTAATTAAGGGACATCTTTAATGACAGAAAATACATAATATAAAACTTCGATATTTAAACTCCTTTTTTTCCTCAAATGTGGTTTTTTTTAAAGTTTATAACAGGACATTCTTATTCACTAATACTGCCTTTGAATGTCACTAGATAAAATGTCAACATTTTTTTTTGCTTTTTCCATATTTTATCAAAAGGAAATCTGCTTGAGCTTTTTCTGCTGTAACTGAAATGATTCAGCTCAGTCAAGGGATAACCAAGCAATTTAAATAGCTGTGCACTCATTATTATGCATACTTTTCTTTACAGAGGTGCTATGTGTTCCTGTTCATTTGCCAAGAGACCAGTAATTTATAACCATGAGTTTAAATTACCATACTATCTTACTGCTCACATTCACTGCAAAGCAACAGGCTTTTAACACACGTGTTCACAGCATGAATGGGAGCAGTGGGCACTGGGTATGTGGATGAGCACTTTACCAAGAAGTTGTCAAATCATAGGTCTTCTAACAACCCCAAAGGATCTCAGCTGAATGCAGTATTACTTTCAAAATATGAGAACCAGGAAATTCTGTTAAATAAAATGTATGGTAAACACCACTGAAAGCAAAATCAAGGCAGCAAGTAATCCTACTTGGCAAGTTAACCTTTAACAGCTTTTGACAGAAATTTGCATTCTTTATTCCTGACAGATAGACTGAATAAACTAATATCAGACTGCATGGGCCAAAAAAAGACTGCACAAAATGAGAGGGAATGGTTGTGGGGTCAAATCCTGCACCTGAAAATGTTTTGAATAAAACAGACAGTATTTGTGATGTCACTTACTGAAAAAACACACCCAAGCCACCAAACCAAAACATCAAAAGCACAAGCTCCATATTATCAAAAGTTTCTTTTGAGGAACACTGCAGAACTTAATATCTAGCATGACTGACTTAGCACTGAAAAGTCATCTATCACAGCAAATCATAGAAATCACTCAAACACCTTTTTACATCTACTCTGTGACTTAAAGAAGAGCTTCATAGGAGATCTTCTAGAGCAATTATTTTTATATTGGCTCTGAGCTCTAGAACTGTACAGCTTGTATCTTATAACAGCATAGCATGGGAAAAAACTGTACATTTTGCAGTTTTACTTTGCTACTTTTTTTCAGTGCGGCATCAAGTTAATGAAATGTATAAAAAAAGCTGTATTATTAAAAAAAACCTGTAAGAGCAAGGCTAAGTTAAAACAGATTTTGAGTCTAGAAGGAATAGTTACTTGTATTTTTCAATAATTTCAACATTTTTATATACCTCTTAGGTGGCTTTTCCTTGTATGAGGGAAAGTAAAACCTCTTAGACATAAGAATTAATAATGGTGAAAGAAATAGAAGCATATTGAGCTTTATGTTAGAACTGCAGTATAGAGAAGCATATCATAAAGAAAGTTATCTACAGAAGGGACAGAACTCAAGTGTGCTGAAGTTTTGCATGCAGCCTTTGTTTTGTATCTGTTGCATGCAACATTATACACAGGAGGCTCTAGATGGCTAAGAAGCAAGGCAGCACAGCAATACTTTGCATTTAATCATGTTTATTTCTCTGACACAAGCACATTCAAACTATTTCTGTGCAAGATTTTAAGAGCAGAGGCTTGGGAGACATATTAGACTCCATTGTGGATACACATCAAGAATTACATTACCTTAGTAACAGCCACAAAAATCCATGCTGTGGATGGTGATGTTCGAACTAGAATTAATTTTCCTGACTTTGCAATGTTGGTAGCTAAAGAAATCCTAATTTTGGTGCTACTCTGAAATTTTTCTGTGCCTATGACTTGTATTTCAAAGCACAATGGAAGTGAGTCAACATGTCATTGTATGGTATATTATATTTTAGAAGCTGCATTTCAATAACCTAAGAGCACTTACTTATCCATTGAACAAACATAAATACAAAAAGAAGCCATCTAAAATGTAGAAATCACATGTGGTTTTTTTTGGAATTCTACATTATTGTTTCAGTGTGTCAATGAATACTGTTGTTTTTACTCCTTTGCAATTTTGAGGTCTAGCCTGAGTCTGAGGACACTGAGGCAAAGGGTGAGTTATTCCTCCATCCCCATCGACAAATGTGAGAATACAGGTAGAATTGAAGAGCATCATTCATTCTTTCCAGTGGAAGGTTCATAAGACATGTTCATGTACATGTAGAGAGGAGGCTGTCTAGCTGGATCACCCTGGATTTAATTTCAGCTACAATAGTTGAATATTATAAAATTACAAGGTGGAATTTTGAATGGTTTAGGGATTTTTTTTGGACCATTTTACTTTCAATTTGGTATAAATAGCCTATATGCAAGGGACATTTCTTGACCTCCTGCAGAACTCCAAGCAGATTTTATTCAGTTTTAATTTCATAAAAGGATACCCTTAAGGTGTTTTAGCTAGATGACCCACGTAATGAATTCAGTGTAGCTTCCCTCTGAAGAGAGATAGAATTATTTTTCACATGGATACTGTGATATCAAGGAAATAATCATGATAGTCAAGGCAACACATGAAGTGTAGATTAGTTTTTTAAAATGTTTTCTCCAGCCTTCTGCATCATGCACTAAATTTACTAGTTCATAGTTTACACCTGTGCTTTGGCTATACAAACAGAATTATGAATTAAAGATAGACTCGTAGAACACACAGAAAAATGTATCATAAGTTATGTGTAATAGTTTCATATTTAAGAAACCAGTTGTCTCTGGGCTCCATACTGACGCACTGAGTTTCAATAATGCTACATAAATTTACTTAAATTTAGGATTGGGAACCCTAAAACTGTTCAGTCTCCTTGAGTGCTCAATTTGCATATTCTGCAGACAAGTAGTCACAAATTGATCACAGGATTAAGTTTTCACAAGAAATCAATATCCAAACAAAACCAGACAGACATCTTTGAGTCAATGCAAGAAGATTTCTGAAATATAAATAGCGTATAAGCATGTGCACAAGGCCACAGTCTAGACTTTGGTAACATTTGAGTCCATGTACTACATTCTAGCAATGTAGAATTTTTACCTGACATTCCTGGCCTTCTTCCTTCCCTAAAGTAGTTGAAGACCAAATTATTATAAAGTGTTGTTAATTTGGAAGTATCTATAGGTGCAGATATATTATCATTCTGTAGATGCTGAGGTTTTGCTTCCAGCTGTAAGATAAAAGGCGGGCCAGCTGAATAATACTGTGGTAGAAATTATTTCAAACTGAGTATTTCATAACAGCCTTGGGAGACTAGTGTGATCCAGGCATTTTGGCACTCTCACATGCTTATACCCCAGTAAAAACATCTTAAATTACCTCACCATAAAAGTTTTCAACTTCACAGAAATAATAGACTTAATCAAAGCAAGGATAAAAAGTCTACATAAAATTACAGAAGAGTACTAGGGAAAAAATAAAGTAATCACTAACTCCACAACTCTGATAACATCCATGTCATGGTAATCCATTATTCTTGATTCAGTATGCATTACCTTTAATGCATAAAGACACAATAGCCATGTTTTTTGAACCATAGCTTTGCAAAACTAATTTCTATGTGCAAGGATGCCAAAATCCCCCTTTTTCGTGGCTTAATTTTGTCATTTCAAGTTTCTGCCAAGCACAGATACTAATTTTTACTTCTGTCTCTTTACAAGATTCCATAATACATTCTATGTTCTTAACTGAGGTTCATTTTAAGATTTCTGTTTTAATGCTTCAATACACCTTTAAATATAAAACATGCATTAAGAACAGGCATAGAACATCTTTGGAAGATGGTTACTGAATTAGGCTTTTAAATGCAGTAAACAGCACTTTTCCCTAGTCATTAATGATTGATTAATTAATGAATAATGATTAAGTGTACTACAAGAGATTCTCTAGAGAAAAAATAACCTCTAATGAAAAAATATTTGTGCACCACTTTCTAAGATGATCACATGATATCAAATATGCTTTTTAATGATAAAAGCATTTTCTCTTCTTTTTCACTTTAAAGCATGGAAGAATCACAGAATCACAGAATCACAGAATTTCTAGGTTGGAAGAGACCTTCAAGATCATCGAGTCCAACCCATGCTCCAACACCTCAATTAGATTACGGCACCAAGTGCCACATCCAGTCTTTTTTTAAACACATCCAGGGATGGTGACTCCACC
>VXBB01015790.1:60096-81733 GCA_013399915.1 Illadopsis cleaveri | reverse complement strand
CATGGAAAGGGGCCTGGGGATACTGGCTGATGGCCAGGAGACTATGACTCAGCAGTGCCCTGGCAGCCAGGAAGGACATCCATGTCCTGTGGGCAGCAAGCACAGCATCACCAGCCAGGAAAGTGAAGTGATTGTCCCACTCTGCTCTGGGCTGGGGCAGCCTCACCTCCAGTGCTGGGGGCAGTTGGGGGCCCCACAATATAGGAAAGATCTTTTGCTATGAACAATTGTCCAAAGGAGGGCCATGAGGATGGTGAAGGGCCCTGAGGGGAAGCTGTGTGAGGAACAGCTGAGGTCACTTGGTCTGTTCAGCCTGGAGCAGAGGAGACTGAGAGGAGACCTCAGTGCAGTTACAGCCTCCTGGTGAAGGGAACAGGAGGGGCAGGCACTGATCTCCCTGGTGACAGTGACAGGACCCAAGGGAATGGCATGAAACTGCCTCAGGGAGGTTTAGGTTGGATATCAGGAGATAGTTCTTCCCCCAGAGGGTGGTTGGGCACTGAACAGGCTCCCCAAGGCAGTGGGCACAGCGGCAGCCTGACAGAGCTCAGGAAATATTTGGACAAGGCTCTCAGGCACAGAGTGTGTCTCTTAGGGATTTGATGATCCTTGTGGGTCCCCTTCCAGCTCAGCATATTCTGTGACTCTGTGATCATTAGAATTAAAGGGCTTCAAAATGAATAAAATATTATAATTTCAAGCACTCAACATATACCAGGTAATTGAATTAAAACTCTCAGGTTAATGAAAGAATAGATTTCTAGATGCTTTGTACATTTTAGTATATTAACAAGAATTTTTAAATTACCCAAATATAAAACTTCAACAAACAGAGATAGAAGGCTTACAGGACCAAAAATTTACATGAAAATACATGACTTCTTCCCATAATCAGCAAAATTATGAACAAATTTATTCAGATAAACCATTTTCATTCAAAATGACATTCCACTAAGTATACAGGGAGATGATCTTTGAATGCCATTTGGAATAAATTCTATTCAAATAAGTATTTGAGCTGAATATAAAAGTTACTGTGTATAACCAGCTGCAAACTGAATATTAACTTAGTGCTTAATACAGCACACATCTTTTAAAAGGGTTCCATTTTTTCCTGTGGTTGCATGTTCTATCTCCTTGTAAAAATAGTGCTAAAGACTAGAGTCTGATTGTGATCTTACAGCTACTGAAATATGAACCCTCCTCACACATGTAGTCTCATTTAACCAGAATCTGTCCTCTTTTCTTTAAAAATTAATAGATATGCACAATCAAGACAAATCCTAGCCCTAGGGTTTGCAACCCCAGTGGCATCAAATGCATTAATATGCTTTCTTCATTTTGATATTAAATATCAAAGTGGTTTTATATTTCTTGAGTTGAATTGATCATACATTTCAGAACAAGAACACCCATGAGAAGACATCACAAGTACTGTAAGAGATTACAATTGATATAATGATTCATTTTCACCTTCAGGATTGTCTAGCTCATATAATTGAGGAGGATAGATATAGGCTGTTAAACCTTTGTATGCACAGCTGCCAACACTATTGGGTGGTCATGGTACCAAAGTGTTCATCACTAGAAATGGGGCAAGGGAGTAAGAAATAAACAGCAAAGATTCTTAGATTGCCATGGCCAGTTTAATTCTTGAATTTTACAGACAGAGTCATCAACTTCTGCACATAATCCATCTGCTTGAGAGGGAAGACAGTCTCCTCTTCAGCCAAGTTACATGGACAATTGGCATAGGCTCTTCTTCATGACCCAGAAAATCTGCATATCTCTGCTGGAATCAACACAAGTGCTTACATTTCTCCCAAACCAATCAACCATGTCGCTCGCAGCATTTTTGACTGATTTGTTTTACCTTTCTGAAGCCAAATTCTATCTCTCTGTTCAACAAAAACGTTTCTAAATACAAATAATGCAAGCTAGCATTTGTTCCCCAAGCACTAGTACGATTGCAAGCCTATCAGTTAAAAATAAAGAAATTTAGAATATAATTATAAAAGAATTTTACTCATTTTTAAAGAGCACTAGGAAACATTTTCAGGGCCAAAGACAATTTTTTTCAAAAGAAAAAAAAAATTATATAGAGAAGGCATTATATTTTCTGATCTCCAAAATAATCAAAACAAGAAACAGATTGTTTCAAGTCATTAACTATTTCACATTGATCAAAGATTGCATTTCACAAAAAAACCCAAAACCCTAAAGGATGTCCAAATACCAGACCGCTGAGTAAATGAAGCATTTTAATTTTCATTGTGAAATGAGACAAAATTTTTCATTCTACTAGGAAAGAGGCAATCTTGCATCTACTTTTTTAAAGCTCTTTTTTATTCTAAATAAAAATAGGACAGGAATTGGAGAGATTCACAGTTCTCCAGTTTCATTGATGTTGAGTCACACATCAAAAGGTAAAAACAATTCTCATTTCTTACAACTCTTTCACCCTTATATCCCCTAAACATTTTGTGCACAAAGACTTTCCCTTATGACTATTTGACTCATCAGGACAGAAGCTACATTTTCAAAGCAGGATATGATTCATTCACTAAGCTTATTATAATAATATTTAATGACGTTTCACCAAAACACTTATTAGAAAAAAGAAAAACCCAACTGCAACCACTGTACAAGTTTTAACACTTCCATTGTTGTGCTGCTTACAGCATGAACCAAATTTTGTGCTTGTCTACTTTTTAGTGGTTATTGAAAAGAATGCCTCATTAGTGAAGAGAGCAAACTGCCAATGGAAATCATATATTTGCACACTTTATTGTTGCATAAGAGATCTTCCTTAGCAAGTATAAAAAAAGTCTAAGACTGATGTTTACACCAAAAGAAAAATTTAAACTTCCTTATTAAAAAGGTAGAGATGGATGCAATTCAATATACCCACTTTCAATTCTGGTAAAGTGTTTGTTTAAAGTGCACAAATCAAGTTATCTTTTCAATCCTATATTATATCTCAGAGCAAAAGTATAAATACAAAATATTAAGAGTCTCTGCAGAGCAAGTGTCATTCTTAGTCGTGTCTAAGCTTTATGTTACTCCAGTGTAACTCAGGATAAATTTCAGCTGTCTAGAACATGACACTTTGGCACCAAGATGCTGTGTAAAATGAACAATCTACTTTTGGAACTTGACAGAATTCTAATTGATCAACAGGCTGTAAATCTTTACAGAGTCAATTAAAGAGTTGTAAAGCATCATAATGCATGATAAAACATATGACATGAACACTGGTGCAGGCAATAGAGATGACCCTGAGCAGAAATTGCCACTATTCAAATACAATCATTAGCAATGGAAAAGTACTGGATTCTAATGAATAGTCCCAACTTGGTAACTGCTATTTCAGGTAACAATCATTAAACAAGCAAATTAACTGGCCCGCAGTATAGAGATAAACATCTATCTATCTGGAGTACACAAACACATTTAATGATACACTGCATGTTATTAGTTATACGCCCTTCAGCAGGACCAAACAGTCCAGAAATTTCTGTTTCAACATGAACTTGCAGAAATTATCCCTGCCATTTTAAATTTGATCACATTATTTTCTGAGTGTCAATTTTACTTGGCAATATTACATTTTCCAACATTTCATTTTCTAGCATTTTTCCATGACTATCTGTGTAGATTAGAAAGGTTCTTAACTGTTATCTGTAATAGATTTTGCCTGTAGCAAAATTCATGCAGGCATAATAGAACAAAGTGTACTCTGATGAAATTGCAACCATAATTTCCAGATGCCTGACATTTATTGCTTATTGCTATTAGAATTCAAGTGCCTATTTGTTTTGTACTTTGCTTTTATTCTTGAATCACAAATGTAAAATGGAAAAAAGATATTTTAAATGCTGGGTTAAGTATCACAGATCAACACAAAGCACCAGCATAATCAATATCACTTAAACACACTCCTAGGCAATTAATTTTTAAGGAATCAAATTGTTGTACCACGTCAAAATTTACAACAATACAATAAAGGTTGTTACATTCTTTATTGTTTAATTAAAAGCAGCATTTAGCACGCATGCAGCTAACTGTTCAGACATTATGACATGAAATGCCCTGTTTATCAGTGAGAGATATATAAACAGCATTTTTACACTGTATTACATGTTAATTAGACTTTATTAAATTTCATATGCTTATCAAATTATCAAACATAAGTCTTCAAAACCCAGAGAAACATGCTGCAATACACCCAGCTGTATCTTAAGTATCTGCAATACTTTTCTACACAGTGCAGAAGTTCTATGCACAGTACTTGAGTACAGACAGTGTAGAAGCCCTCAGATGCCACAGGCATTTGCAGAGAGGGTCAGTACAGAAGGATTTAATTCAAGTTTGCCTTTAAAACTCAGGGGCGGGTGCATTAATTATGTAATCAACACCTCTGATGTAGGCTCTGGTTTTCACAATGAGCTCAGGTCAGAAGGAAGCAAGTTAATGCCATTAAAAGGCCTAATACCCTGATCCATGCATATTTTTACTACGAGGAAGATTTTCCTAACATCTAACCAAAATCTTCCCAGATCCAGGTTTAAACTCATTACTGTTTTCTCCACAGTGGAAATGGAGATCAGTGGCAAAGCACGATGCATCGATCCACAGCTCTCTACCTAACATATGGTTGCTATCAGGAAAACTCCCTTCACAAATTCTTTCACAACTCTGTAGAGTTTCATGTGCCATTCTCAGATAGAAGCTCTGTTCCAGGAAATTTAGCTATCTGAACCAATAAATAAAACAAAAAATGTTTGTAGTTTTCACTCACTCTGTTTAAGATTTCTGACTTTCCCTCTTTTTTTATTTCTCTTGCAAAGAAATCAGGGCCCATAGGTTAAAGGAAAGAAGAGGGTGACAGAACTCTTTTGCAATCCTTGAAGAGCAATAGCAGACATCTGCAAGTTTTGCAGAGCACAGCACTATCTATATACCTATATGGTGTTAAAGCAGAAAACAGAGGAACAGAGCAAAAACTGGATAAAAACAACATAATGTGTACAAGCCACATATTATGTATTGACTACTTCCACACAGAAATTCAGAAAGCACTGACAATTTGGAAGCCTTAATCTATAATCTATGTTCCTGCAATCTAAATTAGAAGTATGCTTTTATACACTGTAGAAGCCCATTTGCCATGTAGCCACATTTTAGCCCATTCCAATCATAAGCTGTACATCTCTCTATGTTCCTACCTTACAAGTGCAGCATGGAAATGTAAGATCTTACATATATAAAGGTATAGCCTCAAATACCTTGCTGTTAAAGCTTTGGCAGGGTCTATTCCTTCGAGTAGCTTGGTCACACCAGAGACTGAAGAAAGAAAACTGCTTCTGACAGATAGAAAATGTGTTTGTATTTCAACCTTGACTCTGACCACCAAAACAACATTGCTCAGCTGTTGACTTCTTTTCCTCTTTTCTACTTCGAAAAACTAGCTTCCAGAGCTCTTCAGTGAAATAAGAAAATGAGTGGGATTTTTTTTAAGACGAAACAACTGCTTCTAGCTTTCAAGCATGTAAAGAATACACCATGAAATGTAAGGCTTAAAGGCTGAAATAAGAGGTCAAAAGAAATACAATAACCTTATGTATGGAATTATGTATTGTGTCATCGGGTCCATGTGAGGATATGGATACATGTGCATATCTATGTGCATATAAGCTCCTTGATTAGAAAGTTAATTTCACAAGTCTTGCGTCATGACTCATGAATTCCTAGATTTGATAATGATAGAACTTGTCAGCCAGCACAGCTGATCCAGCACAGAGACAGAGATAAGCTGTGAAAAGGTCTGGCACAGTTTAGCTCCCCCCAGGACTGTAGGACTAGGGAATGAGTCACATTTGGCAGGGGTGTGATAGTGGAGAAGTTGCATTGTGTGTTGCCTATAATCATCAAGCCTATAGGCAAATCATAGTTCAGAAGCAAGCACCAGAGCAGAGAATTTACTGAGGATTTTAATGTTAAGGTGGATAGGGTTGATGTCTTCTTGTTGGGGTTGTATTTATGTTTCTTTATAAGTAGGTTTATCAGACAGTTCAAAGCTCTGAGCAGACAGTTTTGAAATGGGAAGAAGCAAGGGTCTAAAACACTTACTTCATGTTCACCACATTCAGATATAGTCAAAATACCATCAACACCTTAAAACAATGATAAAAATGAAGAACTTTTCCTTCCTCTGTGAGGCACAACATGGTTTATGTTCATCTATCAGATGCACCTTTATTCCAAGCATCTAGTCCCTCTGTCCTGAAATCTAAGGGGAAAAACCCTTGCGTATGGAATTCTACACATGCCTGCTAAAAGGGAATGTTCTCTAAGAACTTCCCTGCTCTGTGGACTTACCTTTTTTTTTTTTTTTTTTCCTTAGAGTGTGAAATCAGAAGACTTAGGCTGACATATTTTGCTGACAGTGCTGGTTTAAGCCATGTGGGCTTCCAGCTCAGCAAAAGAAAGAGGGTAAAGAGGAATCCAAAGCAGTCACCAAAGTGGGAAGCAGCAACTGCTGCCTCTGACAGCAGCAGGTTTAAACACCTGTAGAAGGAAGCACAAACTCTCCTCTCCAATGGCTGTGAATTGTGGATGTGGGAGGGGGAATGACGAAATCTTTGAGCTCCTTCGCCTCAGTAAGGGTCTTTAAGGATTTTTGTCACATTGACAAGATGCTCAAACTGCTTGCTTTAAAGTTCCAGTTCTTGGAGTCAAGTGAACCTCATCCATCATTCTCTAAGGACATTGCTAAGAAAATGAAGGATTTAAGCTCGTGTTTAAGATTAAATTTCAACACGTGATGAAGTTCTACTTTAGAGGTATTACAGTGGTCTGACTTGCAATGTACATAGTTAAAGGCCTGCCTTAACAAGAAAATTAACAGCCAAGGGAGGAGATATTTTATTGCTGCGATATTCCTCTGGGCATCTGTGTGATTGATCTTAAAACCTGCAGGTTTTATGTGTTAAAATAAAAAGGCAGAGTAGGTTGACTTTCAGGCAAAACTTCAAGCTCTGTTATTTTAGGGAAACTGAAGACAGACCCACATAAATGTAACCCAGAACATTCTCCACTGTTATTTTTTCTCAGCACATGCAGTATATCAAAAAATTTGATGCTCGAAGGTAATACATGAAGCAAAGTCTGACTCTATGCTCTGGGCATCTTAGGCATATCCTTTAAATACCAAGGTTCTTTATAACAAAATGGAGGCAGGAATATAAGATCAAAAGAAATAAATTTAAGTGATAAGTGCAGCCTTTACAACTCGAGAAACTCTACGGACAAAAAAACTTTCAATCCTGAAATAATGACTATCAACCAAGGGCTCCTTCTGACCCAGGTCTCTCTGATTCTATACAAGAATGAAGTCACAGGATCACAGAATGGAGAGGGTTAGAAGCAACCACTTGAAGTCCTCCAGACCATCCTCATCTTGAGCTCAACTTCTCTTTCCAGGCTTTACTAGGAAACTGAGAAACTTCCTTCTTTTTATTCCATAAAAAAATATCCAAGTTTACTCTACCAAGCTTTTCACACAACTTAGAAGGAAGCTGAATAAGCACCAAGGGCAATTTTTAAAAGAATTTGCTGCATATCCTTAGCACGTGGCTTTGAGAAACAACACGAAGCAGTTCAGGTAAGAGCTTCAGGCCAGGAGGATCTTCATTTAAAGAAAAAATAAGGTTATGTTTAGATAGTGCTCAAAAATACACATGTATCCTTCTCTGTGCATGCACATGGTTACAGACGGTACCACAGAAGCCCTGAGACATGGCCCTGATAGAAACTGAAATGTCTTCATGTACCATTCTCTTTGCACACCATGTTTCTGCAGATATTTAAGAACGAAAACTTTAGCTCTTCCTCTATTTTTCCACTATAAGATCAGTGGAAGGTGTGCCACAGTTTATTCATTTGTGTGTTTTCCACTGTGAAATCTTATGAAACAATGATGCAGATTTAACAAGCTCTGAGAAGTTCCCTGAACAGAAATCTAAATGCTGAATAGTAGCTGAATTTTTCATCTTATAAAAATTTTCTTCATCCCTTAGCATTTAGTCCAGCTACTGTTTTTTATTCTCTGTGGGTTTTGCACATGCTAATATTTCAGGACTAATTGTTGAAGTTTTGTTTTACTTCCTTTTGCCTCCAGCTTATAGAAGGATTGAAATTCATCTACAAGTGTCCAACAGAGAATTTTAAGAGGGAAATAATTGTGCATCTGTGTAACAGCTCATGCCCATGCTTTTGTCCCACAATTTCTGCAAGGAAAAAAGAGTCTGAGCTGCATCACATAATATTCAATTATTCAATTTTGTGAAAGATCTTACTTAGTAGTGTAAGTGTATACAGCAAGTTTCTCTTGGAGCATGGAATTTGGACAGGGTAAAGTCCACACATCAATAGTTTATGCTACAATCCAAACAAACACAGTTCTTTACTACTTCGATGTTTAAAGATAACTATTTATAGCAGAGGAATTAGCTACACTGTGGTAATATATTTCAACTGTAAACTCACTAAAAGAGCCAGAGGGCAGGTGATAAAACTTGCATATTTTTATTAGGAGGGTAAGTCAGTCACATTTTTCCCCCAAAGAACAGAGGGGAAACCTTCCTAACTCTCCAAACAGGTTTTCATTCCAATCATCTGCTCAATAAAAAAGCCTCAAGTTTCCCATGAAGCACTGTGGACCATGGTGATTTTCAACTGGTTTTGAATGGAATGGGCAGATGCTCATTCAGGAGTTATTTAATTCCTTCTACATCTTGTGACTGCAAGCTGAACCCTCTTCCTCTCCACCTAAAGCTCCCACAAAGCAGCACTGCTAACCTGGCAGAGCATAGCTCAGGCCATTTGGCTTCAGTGTAACATACACATGTCTGGCTGTCACCTGAAGCTGGTCAGAAATGTTCTCTCCTCAGCAGGAGCAGCTTTAGCCTCTCAGAAAGTTATTAAAAAAATCAATTCAGCAAGTTTGGGCAAAGTTCATGGTGTAAAGCACTGAAAGAATATGATTCAGTGACATATTCAATAGACCATAAGTGTTGCCTTTCTCCATCCACTTAAAAAAACCCAAGCAACCAACCAAAAAACACACACACACAAAAAAAAAAATCCCACCAAACCACCAAAAAGCAAATTCCAGGTTAAGAGAATGTTTGTTCTATGACTAGTAGAGCATAGTTATTAAGCCATGATGTCTTTCTTTAAAACCAATTTTAAATCAAGGATCTTGTACTGCCACCACTTACACAAGGCTGCTCATAATTGCTCCATGCAATGCTTTGATTAATTAAATCACACTGGAGATTGTTTCTTAGTAACACACCTGGTACACTCTTTGTTGTTGGCGTTCATTAAAACGCTGTGTTTCACGCTGCTTTGCAGCATGAAAGGATATTAATCAGCTAAATTGCCATTAAGAGTCATATCAATATTTGCTGCACACTGATTGTTTTTCTAAATCTTCAACAAAGGACATTTCACTGAAATCTCAGGTTGGTAACTAACCATATGACAGTAGAGTAAAATTAAAATGTTTTATTTTCTCCCTGGAAATAAAGCAAATCAAGAACATAAACTAAAAGGCAAGGACAGGGTGTAGAGGTTGGTGTTTTTTGGTTGACTACTTTAAGACAGGGAGTGGCATGTTGAATAAACTAAAATTAATGTGCAGAAAATCTTTTTAAAAAATAAGTAAATAGAAGCTCTCATTAATGTCTGTTCTGTTCCCAGAGCAGAAAAGGCTCCACTTTGTAATGCAACATTGGTAATTAGGTTCAGTTTCAGAGCCTGAGCTGAAAAAATGCCCAGGGAATCAAATGTTACTTTTCATTATTAATGTGAATGAGAATATGTTCCCAAATATTTCTCCTTCCTAGCAACAGTCTGTTTCCATATGATCAGCAAACACCTTGATAAGTTGAAGGTGAGCCAGTAAGAAGGCAAGTGACCATAGCAATAATTACTTTTGCTTTCTCTATGATTTGTTCTTAGATTCCTGCTTTCATATCCTACATATCAGCAAAAAATTATTCCACAGGGCATATACTTTTTCTGTGCTGTGTATTTTTCTCAAAAATCACAGTGTGCATCACCTAAGCTTTGTTACAGTCTTTACTACCAGGATCTAGATTGTGCTGCTTAGTACGAGACATGCCTGCAGCAGGAAGGAGAAATCTGGAATTATGCTTTCTACTCTGAACTGGCACACACCTATAAATATTGAGAGTATCCCAATAGAAACAGTTGTTCAAAACCATTTTCTCACACCAATCATAACACTCAAAGGAAGAGGGAACTGCCACTGGCCTATCTGTCTTCAAAAATATGGATCACTCAACAGTCGAGTGTCCAGAAGTCTCTTTCACAGCACATTAAAAGATATTGGATCACACTGGAATGATGTATGCACATATAACTGCACAAGATAAAAAAACGGATTCCATGATTTCTTTGTTTGTGTCTCTTGAGGACTTAATTTGGTTAATTTTACTATGTTTAATTTTCTCCTCTTCGTTTTCTTCTCTGTCTTGGGCATTATGTGCTGATCACCAATGACACCAAGATCAATTTTATTGTTCTCCAAACAGCACCAAATATGTGTCTCCATGAGAGGTTCACGTTGATCTCTGGACTGAAGTTTGCCTTAACCCAGGCAGAGTCTTTTGTCTCCCCACCATGAGATTTAAACAGAAAATCCCTCATATTCGAGACACACACTACACTTGACCTTAGGCAAGAGGCTGAGAAGCAGCCTAATGTCTTGACATCCTCCTCAACAGTATCCAAAGTAATCCAAAACTGATCATGCCCTCCAGAAGTCACCTTTTCTATCAGTCATAGCTTCTCACAGGTTTGTTCTGTTCTAGAGAAGACCTCTCATAGGAGAAGTCCTACATTTTATTCCAGATAGATTATTACATTTTAATTGTACTTTTTTAGGGCTGTTTAACCTTAAAGTTCTAAGGCTACAACTTTGTAAAATTCCAGCACAAGTCATGGCAAAAAATATTAGAAATAAATATAATTCAAAAAAACAAAGGGGTAATAATTTGGTCCTGCCTTGCCAAGGGTGCCAAAGCTCTCCACTCTTCCCAGCAGCAGCCCTGATTACTACCCTTCAAAAAACATTGCAACACTCATCTATTTTGTCTGTCTTTTCTTCAGCACATGAGCCAAGAAGAATAGTTTAGCTTGCAAAAATGTGTTGTCATTATTTTGCTCTATGATTTCTATTTAGCTGTAAATCATCACAGTCCTGGAAAATGTGTTAATTTGCTGATATTTTAACAAAACGTATAATGCATAATGCATCTTTATATTATAAAAAGAAAAAAAAATAGAGACCATAGGAGTTTCATATAAACCTTGCAGAAAATATGTATTTTTAGAGCATTTTTCTGCTTACTCCTTTCTTGTACACACCAGTTTGTTCTACCTAGTTGTCTGCAAAACAAGCATAGCTAGTAAAGTGGTGAGGCATGCTTGAATTAAGGCTTGTAATTTCTCCTGCTGAAAAACGTGGTTCTGCCATTGACATTTATGAACCATAGTAAACACTGAAAATTTGCCCTGTAAGGTAAATTAATTCTGATAACTCCTGATACCCTTCCTGTGAAAATGGTTTTAAATATCTACAGATTCTCACCTCAGCAACATTTTTATTCCTGCTTGGAAAAGCCACAAAGCAATTGATAAAACAAACAAAAACCCAAAGCAAACAAACAAACATATACTTTGCTTTGTACACAAGGATATAAATTATTATGTATTCACATGAGTTTCTTGGAATGTGAGAGTGCCCAATTACAGCTATGTAAATATCTTTCATCAGGTAGCAGATTCAGGTTTTATTCATCAATTCTGATCTTTGTCATACCACATGCAGCAGCAGATGTTTCTTCAGTTTGAGCTGGAGCTGGTGATGCACAAGTCCTGTCTGCATGCACCTGCTCCAAAGTACACCTAAGATACAACAATGCAACTCTCCAGAGTATTCCTTCCTTGGGGGAAACCTTGGCCATATGGTTACTGTAAATCCAAATAACCTCAGAGGAAGCCATACTGTAGAGCAGAGCAACAGAACTAATCAAACAGAACCAACTAACAGAACAGACTAATCATTTCAAGCCTACCACCAGATTTTTCAGCTTTTCTCCTGGAGATTAGCAGTACCAGGTTTCACTGGATCTCCTTCATGGGACCCATCAGCAGCAGGCATGCAAGGTGGGGAGCCCCTGTTCCACACAGAGTGACTCCAGAGGAGTTATTCCAGGAGAGCTCCTGGCACCTCCACACCTGCTTGCCCAGAGAACATGAGGCCAGGCTAGAAGTGGCACAGGGGACAAGGACAGGGGGGGCAGGAGGGGCTGCTTGGGCCTTGCACCCCCAGCACTGCTGCTCTGGTCAGTGTTTCCAGGAGGACCCAAGTCACCATGAACAATGGCCCTCTGTAAAAGTGGATAAATGCTCAGTGGTTATGACTCACATGCACTAATGACTAACCCTATCTTCAGCTAAAGATCTCCAAAATGTATTCAGGTCTTCCATTCCCCAACCATGACTACTTATTTAGTATAAAAGGAAAAGAAGACAATAATGTGTACACATTAATTATCAGAAATTTCAGAAGTAGCTAATTTGCAAAATTATGTAAACATCAGAAGCACAGAAATCCAGGTGCCAGTCATTGGAAGCTCACAGGAATAAAGGAGGCATCCTCAGATGCTCTTGGTGAGCTCGCCTTAGCTCATTTTGTAGTAACATTTCCAAAGCTGATCCTTTCTGAACTCATGAGCTCCTTCATTATTTCCATAATGTTTTATGTCTAATTTCATTTGTTACTGACTTAACTAGGTAAAATATGCCACTAGTGATCTGTTAGATAATCTTAAGATTCTGGACCAACTATGTTTAAAAGTAAAATTTGAACCAAACCTGGGAAATAGAAAACATTTTAATCTTCATTTATTTACAGCTTTGCACTGCTCAGGGTTGCTAATAGCTGTTATAAAGCTACAATGCCTTGCATTTATTGATGGGAAGATTATTGCTTCTGGTCTTTTTTCTTATCTGCTGTATCATGAGTAAAATGAGTAAATCATAACCAGCCAAACCAAGGTTAAAAATCAGAAGATGCATTTTAATGAGATCCTGAAAAAAAAAAAAAATTAAAACAACCTTCCATCTATGGAAAAGAGTTGTTAATTCATCGAATTTTGTGGATTCCATGAACTGATAAGCTCTGCAGCTCAGGCAACTCTGAAATTAAATTAGGTATCAGAAATGAATATTTCATCTTTGAGATACTGTTGCTTGGAGACCTGGGAAAGAAAGGGTGATTTAACACAAAGACATGGGAGTTAGTTACATGTGGCATCGTTTTCCACTCCAACAGGCCCTGGAACGTACCACAAAATGCCCAGAACAAAACACTATGCCACAAATGTAAAAGAATGTATGTTGCACATATTTTATCTGACATTTCTCTGCTCCTTTTTAGCCTACTTTCAACTCCAGCAGTTCAATTTAACACCATTTAAATAATACTGAAAAAAAATAGGGCATAAAGGCAAAATTACCAAAGTTCTTCAAATGAAAGTTCAGTTAACTCTTCAGTGGAGTCTCCCTCCAAAAATAACCCCTAACCTCTGCTGTTCTTACCCCGCCTTTTTGTCCTCATCCTTAGACTTCTTCCACTGCTTCCAGAGCCCTGTTAAATTGTGTTGGCATTCCTGTGTGTTCACTGTACACAGATTACCATCTCTCAATCTCCTTTTCCCCAAAATGCATTGCAGTTAAAGAACCAAGGTGCAAGTTCATGGTTTATAAGCATTTCAGGAACAATCAAACAAAAAAATCTTCAGATTACCCAGATAAATTAAAAACTGAACATATTTTACTGTCATGGTGCAATATCTTGGGGAAAAAAAAAAAACAACTGTGGAGTACCTTGCATTTGTTGCAAAGCTTCCCACTAGTGATCCCTACAAAGAAGTTGTGATTTCATTTGTGGTTTGCAGGACAAAAAAGCTCCACTTTAAGCAGAAACAGACAATAAGAGACAGATGCTTTTCTGTGAATAATTTGTATCCCTGTATATTACTGGGGATAACCACCTTTTCAAAAAAAAACCAAAAAATGGGGGATCAAAGAGGAGGCCAAAAGAATTCCTGTTCTCTGCTGTACATCTGAATGTTAGGATCCGAGGTGGATAAGCTCTTTATTCACCAATGAGTGTCATCTTACAGGCTGGGTTTGATTATAGACTCAATCTCAGCTATATAACTACATCATGTAAAAAAGAAATTGAAGAAGTGGGGGCAGGAGGAAACAGCAAGCACGTCTAAATTTAGAGTAGGGTGCTTCAGGAGTCTTATGGAGATGAAAGTGAACATCTGCATTAATGGAAATATGTTGTTTCTATATTGTGCATGTAGTGAAGCAATGACACAAAACAAGGCAATTTCTTGGAATAAATGACAAACAGAATTTTTTTTTCTGGCAGGAGGAAACTTACTTTTTGCAAGATTTCAGCTGACCAGGATTCAGGAACCAATACTGATGTATGCATTTGTATGTGCATTAGAAATTTCATAGTTTTCTTTTACTTTTAATTGCTGCATTGAAGTTTCTTGAGGGAATATGGGCATTTCCTGCTTTGCTATTTTTCTCCCCACATTAGGCTCCAATTTCAGTGCTCCCAAAATGAGCTCTAAGCCCAATGCATTTATTGTTGCTGGTTAAGTATTTTATTAAGTTTCTGTACTTTATAAAGCAAGCACTATTCTTCCTTTCAGACAGGGAACATTTGGTTGGTTTTTTTTTTTAATAGCTACAACAATTAGTTAAATAATAATGAGAATATTAAACATATCATCAATATCACTTCACACAAGATCAAAAGCCAAATTAAATGCAAATATGTGATTACAGCAAAATTGTTATACCAGATTCCAATATCTTTGTCCAGGTGTTTCTGCTGCCATTTGACACTCAAGGATTTTAAAATCTGCTATTTAAATAAGGTTATGACCCACACAGCATTTTTGCAAGCCAAGCTGAATTAAGTATCAATATACAATATTGAAATGCTAAAATTAAAAAATACTGATCTTCTATTGATAGTCAAAGACACAAATGAACCCAAAAAAACCTTAAAATTAGTTGCAGTTTCATCTTAATTTGTGTATTCCTAGAACTTATGGCTGTTTTATATAACACACACACCAACTCTGTGTGGCTGAATCAGCACACAGACATCCAATATTTCTGTAGTTCATGAGAAATGTTGCTACTAACACACTATGGACTCGGTCCATTCTGTAGGTGTTATCTCAAAACACCAAACTATTGTGATATGCCAACAAAAGCAACTGAAGGCACAATTCTAGCATCAAACAGACTGTATTGAAACCAGCTGTCTCAGGGAGCCCAGATGGGATCTGTCAATGCTTCATTCCAATTCTTTTCTTCTACTGAAAACTGATAGGCAACCCCAGGCAAAAAGTGACCCCACATAACTCTACCCAGCCTCAGCTCTAATAAAGCTGTTAAACCAAAGTAGTAGTTTATGCTTTTATCAGTTTCAAGTATCAGGGTAAATTGCAAATCAATACACATTTTTAATCATCATCTACAAGTTACAGCAAAAATAAATCCTGTGGCAATTCTATTTAGTTTTGAACTAATCTGAACAGAATTTCATTATAAATAGAAACCTAGGCAAGAAAATCTATTATTTGGGCTTCTGATATTCATCTCTTTGCCACAAACGACTGAAGCCACTAGAAATTACTGTAGTTAGTCAGTATTCAGCCTGACTGTGATATCACCTTTGGGGTTCAGCAGTGGTGTAATGGATTACAGCTCTCTTTCCTCTTCTATGTCTTTATAATTGGAGATTTAACAGTGTCAGTATTTCATAGTAAATTTTTACAGCCATACTATTCTTACTTCTAGTAGATTATGAATGACATGCTGTTCACATTATTACATCCATACTAGCTTTAGGTCATAGATGCTGGTTACACAGTTATTTCTGACTTGGACAAGTAATCTAAAAAGTTATGCACTTTTTTAGAATAAAAAAATCCATTTTTATAAATTCTTTTCTTGAATCCTGTTCAATTACATATTTCAAGTGAAACCAACCAGACCCAAAAGCACAGATCACAGCCCAGCAGAAATCAATAGCAAAGCTCTCACCAAATTTAGCCAGACAGGTTCAGGGGCAGAGCATCTAGAACAACCCTTTGTATATAAAGTGTACACTTAATACAGAGCAGTGAAAGGTTTGTTGGGATGCAGGTCTGCCCTGAATCTGGAGTCTTCATAGGGGTATAGAAAATTTGGTTTTAAAGTTGCTGATTCTCTTCCATTATTTCTCTGGGATGTGAAGCTGGGTTTGTCAGTGATCTAAACGCAAAACAGGGCTATCCTACAGCAAGGTTCTGCTCTGCCTGTTTTGTCTGGACCTTGAACATCCCTATGAACATCTCTCTAAAGGTTCCAATAGCTGCTGAAAAATCAGCACATGATATAAAAGCACATCCCTTTTAATGCTACTCTCTTGTTCCTCCAAGGTAACAAGTTTGTCTTTCTCCAGAAAATATTCACAATGACTATTATTCAATGAATACTAATGCACATTTTACTAATGCCTTTCTGGCCTTGCAGATCATATTTGAGAAAATGGCCCAGAACTGGTTATTTGCAGACAGACACATGGGTACACACTCCCCTCTGCCTCCCCTTGCAGGCTGCTCCACAGCCTTTAGTTTTCCAACCACCTGGAATTACATGTTCCCCACGTGGAACAGCCAAATCACGACTCCTGGCCCTGCCTCACCACGCACACAGGAGAGCAGGAGCTGAACTGACCACTGGGCTGGGGAGCCTGCCACATCCAAGAACATTGCAGGATCATGGACATTATTCCTGAACACAAGGTTTTGATATGATGTGCCAATTTGTTAAGACTGCTTCATTATTTTACTGCATTTCCTCCCAAACCTTCTCAGTCTTAAATTAAAAGGCTCCTCCATCTTTGGTGGCAGAGCATTGCCTGCCACTGGCACTTTCATGGAATGGCTTTGTCACACCTCAGTAAATCTCAGAAACTAAAATTAATTCATAGAAACACATGATGTGACATAATGCAGCATGACTGATGAAACACTGTGTGCTGCAGTACAACCCAATATCTACTTTTCTGAAACAAATCTCTCCACTCTGAAAGAGAGGGGAAAAAACCAGCACACTTGTTTCTCCTTACTTGTCTCTTTTCAGCTTCTCAGCAAATTTGATTAATAACTACCAGGGCCCCCAAATGGCAAACCATTACCTAAAATGTAGAACATGGTACTGGTATGGACTAGAAAGCTGTGTATGTCTTTGTGTGTGTGTTTGGGGGGAAGAGTGAGTTAAAGGAATTTTTTGGTTTGTTCGCTTTATTTTTGTGGTTGGGGGGAGGATGAGTTGGAGTTTGTTTTCTTTGTTAGTTTTGTTTTCAGTTGGGACAAACCTGCAGTACCTGGACCTAATGTATTAGGACCTACACTCCTAATGTATTGGGAGAATTCATAGTTTGAGTGAAACCCAGAGTCATCGTAATTTTTAAAGAGACACAGTATTTCCACAAATGAAAAATATTTACTCTGAATCAGTTAGGCAAAAAAAAAAGTAGTGTTAAGGTCTGAACTGATTTCTTAGACTTCCAGTCTCCAAGACTAGGATAATAGGAAGCAATCAAATGAGCTTCATTTCTGTGTACATTGGTTTCCACCTTAAGATTTTCGGTAAAGCAATATATGTTTTACAAATAATACAAAGCAATCTAATTGAAGATGGAAATTGGAGAAAATTATTAAAATTCGTGCATATTTCTGGACTGATCAAATACATGACTAAGTAGCTATTAAAGTTGATTTGACATGGAATGTAGAGTTTAAAAGGCAACAGACACCTTGTGGCACCAGCAGAAGTATTGCATTGCAACTGAAGTGCAAGAATACTTAAAGGGATTTACTTCTCAAAGATTTGCCTTAGATCTTACAGATAAACAGGTTCTTCTGTTCACAAGTTGACAAACTTTGCTCAGTGCCTGTGAGGAACAAACAGGAACAGCACTGCAGCCTATTTCTGTGCCATAAAACATTTCCTTGCATCTTTCCAAGTGACTGAGATATATTTTTATCTTCTGTCCCTCCTTTTTCCTCACCCCACCCCTTCCCTCAGGCTCTATCCTGGTAACGGAGCAAGCCCAGCAGATTGATGTATTTGCTTTGTTTTTACATTCAAACTCCCCTTTTCAACATCCTTTGAATCAGGGCTGTGTGAAGCCTGACAAAGTTGAAGTCCTAGATCAGCTTAGTGTTAAGGGATGTAAAGGTAAAGCTCGAACATACTTACCAAAACAATTGATGAAACTACTCATCTTCAGCTTAAAATTAGAGATTCAGCAGCCTTTTTATGTATCTAAAAGGAATCTGGTACCTTGTTTTGGGGACAGCATTTGGTGCCAGAAAGAAAATTTTCTTCTTTCCAAGTGTAATTGGGGGGAGGAAGGATACACAAGGAAACATAGACTATTTTCTAAGAGACATTTTCACAGGCTCAGTGTTTCCAGCTTTCAAGATAAACCTCTCGACTTTGCTTTGACATTAATTTCTGATAAATGCCTCAGGTTTACCTTGGCATTTAACAAAGCAGCAGGAGACCATTATCCTGTGACAACGCTCTATTCCACTGATACTATCTCTTAATTGGAGAAAATTTCTCTTCATCTGAAAATGTTTGGCAAGGTTCCCCATAAAAAACTATGGTATATCTAAGTTGTTAGCTTTAATAAGATAGGGAATAAAATACCCAGAGCAGATGTAAATCAAATCTTTCCTATCAAGTTGCAAAAAACAAGCCCATTGTTGCAGACACCACTGTGAACCCCAGCTTTTAATTATTTATACGAACTATTTACATGATAGGATACTTGAAGGATGGTCAGTGCTATAGATAATAATGCAGCTCATTTGTAAAACAGAGCAAGTGGGAACCAACGTCAATTGTCAGAACAGCAGAAATTATTTTAATTGCTTTTGCACATAAGTGACAACAGTACCCTCACTATGATAAACAGAAGATGACACACAACTTGGAGGAAAAAAATAGAACTAAGACAGGTGACTTAGATTTGCAAGAGATTTATACACACTAGCTCCCAAGTTCTGCCATTAATCTGTTTTGTGTCCACTTGGTTCTCAGCTAAGAACTTAACAATGTTCTCACCTCCACACTCGTCCCAGGCCCATGGAAGTCAATTGCCCTCTTGGTGTGGATAATTCAGGGCCAGTGTGAGTGTCTCTGCCCATCCAGTGCTGCTGGCCTCTGGAGGGATGATAGAAGTCTTCAATCACAGATTTGATTGCACTGCTACTTCTCCCCTCGTGCTCAAATAGCTGACCCATGTGTAAATGCATTAACCAATATAATACCTGGTACAATATTAACCTTCTGCTCAGTCCAGCCCAATATTTCACTGCCTCAGCTCTGTATTTTGGAACCCCCTTGGGATAACATACGTGGTCTTTCTCCATGCTGTCATGTGCAGAACAGGAGCCCTGCATATACAACGGCTTGAAAGCCACTTGTGTTATTCAGGTCTCAGTCTTTCTGCTGCAGTTCATCATCATCTTATTCCACCTGCCTGAAATTTGACTCTGATGATGTTTTTTCAGGTGTGCCTCATCTAAAAATCTCATTATTAAGCTCTTTTCCCCTACCACCCCCGCCATTAAAAAACCACTACAAAATAAACAAACACCTTGGATAAATTAACAAATACTCTACTAGTGAATTTTTTTTCCCTACCATGAAAAATTCCATGCTGTTATCCCTTCCTTGCTCACCATTCAATTCTTCTACTAATCCCAATCTTCTGCAGGTTAACCAACCATTTCCCAAGGGGAGTTTATCAAATGGTTTACTGAAGTCCAGAAAATTAGATCTACTGCCTCTCTATTGTCCAGATTATCATTTATCTTCAAGACCAGCCTCTCTCATTCCATTTAACAAATGTGATTTTGTTAATGCTCTTATGCAAAAGCAGGGCTTCACATTTCAGTTATGCTCTTCCATAATGAAAAACAACACATTTCAAGAAGTGTTGGTGACAATTACATACCTGCTGATCAAGAATTGCATCACAGCCTAAGCTGCATTTTGGCTAAATGTAATAAAATTTTACTCTTCATTTCTCAAAGTCCAAGCCAAATTTCAGTCTAGGAAAGAAAAAAAAAAAATCAAACATGCCATAACAACCAATTCAATAATTATAAAATGGATTCTTTTCCAATCTTATTCTCTCTTTCTTTTTATTAACCTCACTTTTCCTTTTCCTCTGAATTTCACTTGGAGATAGAAGGATTTTTAGCAGACAAACATGCAATGGATAGTTGGGACCATATCCACAAAAGTCCCAAGGACAACTGATCTTCACCCAAGGACAATATTCCAACATTCTGTCATGAAACGATACTTTTTGTTCATGCTGTGCACCAACTATCTACAGAGAACCAGCCTTTGGTTCCCCAAATTGGCCCCATTTGCTGGATTTGGATGAATCAGCAGGAAAAAGCTCTGCCATTCTCTTCCATTGCAGACCAAGCCCCCTGCCCATTCCTTTCTGTCACTAACTATACCACCCACTGGGAATGCTAGGGAGGAATGCAAGGCACTACAAAGGCTGCACAGCTGTGTGTGCACACTGCAGCTCCCCTCTTCTTCTGCAAGGGAAAGCAATTCCCTACGTGGCCTCACATGCAAAATCAGTGACACTGATAATGTAATAGGCTGCTCTGTTTCTTCTGATGGCAGGGACAAGCAGTGTACAAATGGAAGTGAACACAGGAAGGAGAATATGGAATAGACAGTCTCCTACAACTACAACCCTTAAACAGAATGCAGGCCCTAAAGTAAGAGATCTGCCTGCATTAGTGACATTTTTAAATAGTGTGGTTCACACAGCCATCAAACTGCCCTGCATATACATTTGCTGCTCTTCCTTACCATCTACCCTTGGAGGGCTGGCTAAAACTATCTTAGTAAAAAAAGTGGTCAACCTTCTGTTCTCCTGTCTCATTTTCCCTCAGTCCTCCAATCTCATTCTCTCTAAACAGAGCTCCTCCTTACAAACAGGATTATTAAAAAGCTTTGAGTTTGTTTTTCATGTGGTATCTCAATGAATTAGACTGTAAAACGAGGGAGGGATGATGAATATCCTGCTTCCATTTGCTGCTTAATTCAGTTAGTATTAGTCTGTTGGCCATACTTTATAATACAACATTTAGTAATATCTATACCCTTTAGAGTGTAAAATACTGTTAGCCTGAGAATGCCATGGATATGGTATTTTATAATGAATGAACTGTATTCACAGCTAGAGTCTCAAAAATACCATTTCTGTATTTCAGCAACATTTAACAATCTGTTTTATATTTCAACAATGTTAAAAATGCAAACTATGCTGTGCTTAAAGGAACTAGCAATTTCTTGTGTGTGTGTGAGTGGTTTTGGTTCATTTGTTTTTTATTGTTTGGCCTTTTTT
>VXBB01015790.1:11201-60057 GCA_013399915.1 Illadopsis cleaveri | reverse complement strand
TTTTTTTTTTTTTTTTAGGAGTTAGATTCTTTCAAGTCTCCAACCTCTAAAATATTTCATTCAGTGTCAAATTATAAGCATTTAAGTTTGTGATATTACCAGTGTTGAGGAGCTTAACTTAAATATAAACAGGATAAATCCATGTTGCCACTGTAGACATATGCAGCACAAACATCTTATCTAGACCAAAGTTTGTCGACTTAGCACATTGTACTTGATGCTGTGTGTCACCTGTCTCTTGTTTGTCTATAGATTAACACAAAAATGTCATTGCAAACTAAGTGAATAGGGCATAGACTAAGCACCTGCCACTTTTAAGACTCTTTAGAAGACTCTCTTGTTTATTTTGTAAGCACCCAGGGGTGCAGTTAAATAACTGCATTGAAACAAACAATACTGGTGATTATTAAGGAGGCTTTTCACATGAAAATTCACTTCAGAAAAAAAAAATGTTTTGCAGATGTAGAGAAGAAAACTGTATCACTAAGAACCACTCAAAATACTTTGGTGGACCAAAACACCTTTATTTTTCTCTTGGCGATCTGCCAAGTTCACTGTCGTTTGAAAAGAATTCTATAGCTGGAGGCTAAAGCAGAAACTGCAATGATTTAAAAGAGAATTGGCTACAGTAAGAATGATAAAGCACCATATCGTTAAAATGCAACTGGCATCTTAGCCTCCCTACAGCTCTTGAAAATGTGCTTACTCCTCAACTATTTACCAAGAAAGGAACAGAAACAATTGAAATCCCACAATATAGAAAAATGTTAAGGAACTTTGAAAATAAGTACATGCAGAATAATTTGCTGCTAGGACAGTTAAAATAACGATGCATTATACATGTCCAGATTGCAAAGAAAAGCATGGAAAAAATACATAGCTGAATTTAGTTTTGTATTCATTTATCTCAATTAAACATATAGCAAGTGAATTAATAATGAAGGTCCACTTACATTTAGAAAATTAAAGCTGCTTTATTTGCAGCTTGCAGACTAAACATATAAATGTTGTAGGACTGATAATATTTACATTTTAATGCTTGGAGAATCATCAACTGCTTTCTAAACTGCTTGGGAAATTAGATTTAGAAAGTCTGTGCATCAAAGCCTTGTGTAGTGGTCTTTTCTGGAAAGCTGTTTTGCAAGACTAAGAGCGTGATAGAAAACAGCTATAGTTTCACAGTGAAGGAAGAGTTCAGAAAGGCCTTCAGCAGTTTCAGATAACAGAATTTGTTATTCAGATGTTGCTTACTCTAACAAGATAATAATATGCAGGCTTGAGTCAGAAAACTGCGCAACTATGTTTTCAGGTTCACAGGGAAGAATTTATTTACAGCTAGATGTTTAACTTGCAAACGCTGTTGGTAAGACTTCCCTCACAAAATTCAGTTTGACAGATTTCATTTGTTCGAGAACTGTGTCCAGTTTTACAATTAAATGGAGCTGCTTCACTCAGCGTTTATAAATGACATCAGATGCCATAGCAACATGATTACAAGTTTCCATCAATTTGTGGAGCTGAGTAAATAATTATCAGTGAATAATTAACTAAACAAAATTAGCCTCTTTCTCTGCTTCCAGCATGTCCGCCAGCAGATTGTATTTTCTCAAATATATTCCTTATTTAAACCACATGGAACCACTCCAGACCCCACAGAACCACATCTTCAATATGCTGTAAGTCTATATGAGGTAGATGACTAGCTAAAAGATATATACAGGACTTCCCATGGGAAGGGCAAACCAAACAGAGGAGGAGGAGGAAAAAATAAACCAAAAAACAACCAACACGAGAGGGGATTATGATCTGTATATTTAAGTACTTCCACATTTTCTTTTGGCCAGGTCTAAATATATAGGCATCCTACAACCAAATAATTCTTAACTATAAAAAATTGACTTTGCACAATGCTTTAATCAGAAGTCACCAAACAATATTTTCAGAGAAGGCTCCTGGCAAGAGTCTCATGTCCAATGGGATAACAGCAGCATCTAGATGCTTAATTTAAAACCCCCCATCCTAATAGAAAGGAGAGTATGTGTCATAGTTCTTGCCAGATCTTGCAAGAATGCTCCCCCCCGTCAGCCAGACCATATTTCTTACACTAGAGGCCCAAAAAGTTTTCACTTTCTTTGTCATAGGGCCACTAAGGAGAAGCCTGGCTGGTAGTAAAATATTTGCCATCTCACAAATCCAAGACCAGAAAGACTTTACAGAAACAGTCCTGCAGGACAGGAAGAGTTTGAAAGTTTTAGACTTGTCAACTGCATTGGCCAGTTCTTGTTTCTTATAAACATTTCACTTGGGCTCTAGAAAGCACAGAGACAGCACAGAAGAGAGACAAGAGGCCTTACCTTTCTTTACAAGAAATGCACTGATCACAGAGTGAAGGCAAAAAAATCAGGAGTAGGTTTTCTTTCCCTGCCTTTGTTAGAAGAAAAAGATGCAGGAAAGTTTTCTTGACAGGGAAAAAAAAAGATAAAGGTAAAACTACACAAAATAAAAATGTTACAAATTCTTAAGCCTAGGTAAAGTTATTATGGTATATAATAGTGGTCATAAGTGTAATTTATCTCAAAAGGGAGCAAACACTGTAGTCTGGACAAATGTCATCATTAAGCCTGGCAAATCCAAGAACAAGGTTTAGCTTTCCATGTTGTTTGCATTGCAAACCTATATGTCACACTGGATCTGTTTCCACTGACGCTGAGTGACTGCTGGGGAACCTTTCTCAGCTGAAACAGAAAGAGTTGCACGTTAAAATTCGAAGGAAACAGTTCACAGTTTTGCTGGGAAACAATCCTTGGCCATGTTTCTTACAGTTGGGAATAAATTTGGTGTCTCTCTTACTCATGTCTTCTGAGCTGGTCAGAAAGCAAAAAACAAAAAATTGTTGTGCTCCTGGATTGCAACTCGGTACCATGTGAAGTCGTCCATTAAAAGTGATGGGGTTTTGTGGTGGCATTTCTTAATTTTTTTTTTATTTTATTTTTTTTTTTTAAGTGGCCTCTCTGGACAGTAACAAACAGCACAATGTGTAAAGTCTAGAACAAGTTAGCTAAAGCTATAGTAGGTACATTCCAGTGGTATCCAGTGAGCCTCATCTAAATGGCCCCTAGCCCTTCTTGAGGTGGATGCAGTTATTGCCACGAGTAATTGATCAAAGACATCTCAGGGCAGCTTCCTTAGCCAAAACATTGCCTCACACTCTTTCACAGATATGCTCTACCACAGCTACTAGGAAATAGGGATGTGCTGATTCCCACTTTGCATAACTCAGACAGAGACTGACCAACTTCTATGAGGGCAGAAGCAGCTCTTGGCAAAAGCAAGGATATATATCTACATTTCTGAAGACTTGACTTGCTCTCCAAGAAACATATTTTCCTTTTTAAACCTTCCAATTTCTTTTTTAATGGAAAAATGCCAATATCAAACTGTAAACAGACTTGATTTCACAGATTTCCTGTATCTCTGTCTGGAATCCAATACCGAACTGAGTGTATATTGATATGTATGAAAAATATGAAGATGAGATGATAAAACATCCGCTCTGATTTAATTAGTTTTTTTAGCCATTTCTGAAAAAAAAAAAAAGGAATAAAAATGCTGAAACTTTGAGTCAGCTGCTGATGTTACTAAAATAATTCATCTTCCAAGAGACTTTTAAGCCACTAATGGTTCTAAATTCACTTCTCTGAGTTCTGACAGGAAAAAAATGGAAGTGGTAGCCTTCTCCTACCATGAGAATTATCCCAAAGGGTACCTCCAGGCTTGATTTTCTTACCTAAAGGCCCCTCCACATAGCTAACTATACAGGTTTGTAGAGCATGTTGAAGAGCGATGGATAAGCTCAGCAGAGATTGCAAAATGTTTTGCCAATAATACTTCACCTTTTCTATAAGCCTGGTTTCTGCCATCTGATTGCTTTCATGTTGTCTGACAGACAAAGCTGAATGAATATTAACTCTCTCTCATTCAGGATAAGACAGCAGCCATTTGCCAGATGAGACAGGTAAAGCATGCAAAGGTGACAACAGCCCTTTCAGCATCTTATAACGTCCACAAACCATGTGACTCCTGCAGCGAAATGGGATGTTCCTTTCTGCCTCTACCTGGATCAGGTACTGCAGCCAGGTTTCCCCTAACAAATAAACCCCATAATAACCTTTTTCTTTTTTTCAAACATATGTCACCTGGGGCTTCTCTCCGCAGGCCTGCACCTGGAGCCAGCCCCAGGGCACATGTACACAGCTTGGGAGTGGATCAAGGCAGTTCTAACCTGCCTTCTCAAGTATCTGCACTCTCCCTATTTTTTTTTTTTACTGTGGACAAATGAATCAAAACACTTTTCATGTGTCCTAGCAACCTGGAAAGCAGACAGCAGAGAGATCTTTGTCTTTGTAACAAACCGAGATCCGCACTGAAATGTTCGCTTGCTGCTGCTCCAAAAGTACAAGCACTGTCCTGCTCATGGTGCAGAGCTACACCTGGCAGCCCCTTCTATCACAGCCCTGCTCACAGCTCAGCCACCCAGCAAAAAGCATTGCCAGGGAAAGATACACTTACTCACATTAACATATTATTTATTCAGCCTTGTTTTTCCCTTCCCCACACCCATGCCAAAAAGCTACCTTTGCACGTAATGTCTCTTTATGCTATTATGATTTAATGCCTTGTTACTGCAGCAATTAGATATTGAACTGAAAGTAGTGAGCAGATATAAGTACAACAGTCAAATATGTTACAGGTGTTAATGATATTTTCCACCAAATAAAAGTATATGCTATTTGGCTTTCTTAAATTCTGCTACAATTCAGACCATATTTATCACAGTGGACATCACAAGCCCTTTTTCTTTAACCATGAAGCATGATTAAGGATAAGCACATGATTCAGAAAATTTCAGGTTTTTAAGTCTGATACATATTTAGTTTCTGAGGAAAGAAGATCTGATTTCAGCTGATAGAAGCTAGAATCAACTCCCCAGTTTGAATGGGCTTTGGATTGAGTCATCCTTGTCTGTACAGGAAGAAAACAAGATTTGTTTTCTCAAACGAGTGATGATGATTCTGGACTAACAGGATCATGTAATACCCAAATAAACATTTGTTACTCGTCAAAAGGACCACCAGAGAAAAGGCCAAAGAGCTACTGGGCTATATATGGTAGAACACAGAAATCAGAATTACAAAAGAGTTCATGGCAAAAAGCACACAGGGAAAAAAATGGGAAGCTAAAGGACAGATGTTTTGAGGGGATGTTTTGTCTTTATACATCTCTAACCTTGAGACCTTAACCACATGTTGGGATCTCAGTTGTTGATGTTATTGTGTGGGTCTCTGTAAATTTTGTGCACAAACACATCCCCGAGAAAAGTCTGCAGTCATCAATAATATGAATTATCAAAAAAAGTGTAATAATCTTTTACATTTCACTGCAATAGAGGATCACCAGAGCCTGATAGGAACAGAAATAGCTCATGGCATCAGAAATGATCATTCTGATATTATCTGGTCTGTTTACAAGTAGCCCCTTTAAAAAGAGATCAGTGATATGAAGTTAGAGGTGTGATAGGTTAAACTGATATTTTCATTTTGTGTGCCCTACAATAAATAGAAAGGATCATTTCAAAATGTAAGATAAGTTCTGGAATATTTTATCTTTTTAGGTGTCTATAGGGAATACAGCTATGATAAATCTAACTGGATTTTACCACAGCTCCTCAAAGCAAGCCTGAAACCAGTGATAAAAAAGTACATTCTACAAAGCTTAACTGTGAGCATATTGGCCAGTAAAACATCCGAAATCTAAATGTGTCATTGCAGATTGAGTCATTTTATATCTCCACTTAGGTGTTAAAAATCAGTGCACACAAACACACAACTGTGGGAACTGAAGGCAGGTGGTAGGCAGAGAGAAGCAAAGCATCACACTCGGAATAAGTCACAATGATTCAGAAACAGAACCTGACCTCTGCATTCACCTCTCCCTGGCATCTGAAAAAAACAGTAGATGGGACAGGTTAGGAAGAGGACTTTCTTTATCATCCTTACACATCTGAAAATACTTGGAAAGAATTTTCTGTCATCTGGAAGCATTATAAAAACCCATGCAGAAAAGCAGTGAGATAACAACAGGCTGTTGTTAACTGTTAAGCACATATTTTTTAATGATTTTTAATTAGACATCAGAGAAATGAAACTGCTGGCTAGAAAACAGGGTTAGGAATATATGACAGATATAGAACTTCTGAACAATATTTGACAAGTCACTTAACCTTTCTCAGTCTTAATTTACCCATTCATGATGTGGGGCCAGTGATATTTAGCTGCCTAACAGAAGTTATAGTCTGCAATAACAGGCTTATTTGATACTCAGTAAAGACTCCAAGATCTGCGAATGGGAGATGCTAAGGTTTTACTGGGCTCTATTAGGTCTCAACACTTTCCCTCCAAGTCCTCTTACTGGAAGAACTGACAAAAAAACCCACCAAGAGATATTGTTGTAGTTCCTAAGCAGAAGCGTAGTTCCTGGGACAAGCTCTGCAGGACATCAGGGCAAAGGCCGCTGAAGCCCCCTTCCGTTTCCACCCCCCCTTTTCAGGACACATTAAGTTTTCTTCAAATAATTCCACAAGGCATTTTCCTTACTCACTAGACCAACATGATTCAGTAGACAAATGTAGTTTGTCATTTCTGCAGGACTCTTGTTTATATCCTTTGGAAAAAAATTGTTCTAATCCTCCTTGGTGCAAGTTATTTTTTCCTCTACCCTTTTGACTTTCAGTCTATAGGAAGAGCTACTAGAATCCTAGGAAAGAAGATAAAAGCTCTCTTAACTCCTCAGGATTTCAAAGGGAAGACTAGTTCACATTTTCATATACCCTTTAACCCTGTGAGCACCTCACAATGACCACTACATTTGCCCCATAATCAAGAAATATCAGTATTCAATTCTAAAGTTAGCCCTTACCAGCTCTTTGGTGTGCAGGACTCTGGACAATAGAACAAACATTGCAGGATAGAACTGGAAACAGAGTTATGTTGTGTGATGTGGCTGGTTCTAGCCAGAGAGCATCCTCCCTCTCACTGCTCTGCCTTGCTGTGATCATTTTACAGTTTTTCTCAACCTGATCTCTAGCTGCTCCTGCTTCAGATACTGACAAAGGCTGTCCTGGGGAGAGGACTATGCATTCTGTAGTCAGCTGTTTGTTCTTTATTTGTTGAGGCACTCAATGCCATGAAGTTGAAGACTCCCTTATACCAGTGTCTGGGCACACTCAAAGGTGGGCTGGAAGAGCACTTAATTCCTCAGAGGTCCCACAGGGCTTTCACTTCTACACCACAGTTTAAATAATGCCTTCTTATTTGGCTGATCTTGTTCCTTTCCAGGATTGCATTTTAAATCTTTTGGGGTTTAAAGAAAACCACTAGACCAAACTGTAAAATTAATTCTCACCTTTTTGAGTCCTCTCTGGTGAACATCCACAATTATTCCCATGATCTCTGCATCACTAGGCCATGAAGGTTGAGGGGAAGGCTTGGAAAAACCTACACACCTTTAGAGATCCCTGTGTAGTTTTGAGGGGTTAATGGGGTCACCACAAAGGAATCCATCATTCTCATTGTCCACTCACATATGCTAGAAGAAAGCAAGGGTAGCACCACTAAATTCATTTAGTACCACTGTGTGTTGTAAACCATTGTCACCTAAATGGCTTTTTCTGGAAGAAACAAAGACAGCAAAAATTCACTGGAGAAAAGGAATACAGTCTCATTCTACTGAGTCAGATGAAGATCAAAATATAAAGCGACAGTTCAATTCACTTCAGATCCTATAGCTAAACAAATATGTAACACAGTTACATATTTATTTATTTAATAGCCACAAAATTTCTGGACCTCTGTTCTGCCACTGGAGTTTGGTTTCCTGTTGTATTCATACAATATTCCCAGAATCAGCACAAAATCTGTTCAAACATCACTGTAGCACTTAGAGAACTTCTGTCACCAGTGAACCCAAGCAGCAAATGCATTTTTGATGTTATGCAGAAATACATGCCTTGATAGAGGAGATGAAGATGCAGCCCAAAGTGTTAAAAAAAAAATCAGAGAACAACATTTGAGCATATGAAGATGTACTCCAAATTTTCTTTCTTTTTCTTTCAAGCTTCCTTAGCTCAAGACACATATTCCAGATATATAAATGATACATATGTAGTGCACAGTAGTTAATACAGATGGAGAGAGACTGACATGGCACTTATCTAAATGGATACTGAGATTCCAGGATACCTATTTCACTCTAGCTGATAGGAGCTTCAGAAGCTGTGAGTCAAAACTTACTTCACAAAACCACAACAGCTCTTTTCACCTTTGCCAACAGACATTGTGTGAGCCAGTTTACAGTTCTGTGCCAAGGGCATATCATCCAGACTTATCTATCTCAGCTGAAAGAAAACCCAGTATCTGATAAACTAACATGATGAATGTTCCAAGACTGCACAACTAAGCAGAAAACCCAAAAGCTTCAGAACTTTCCTGATCTTTAAATTCCCCCAAATTAAAATATTTTTTGCAAGTCTTACTCATGTGTGTATACACACACATTATCCTGCCTACTATGCTCTGAAAATACTGAATATTCAGAACATGAATTCTATTTTAGTCAATGTTAAATGCCATCAAGGAAGAACTGACATCCCTGTTAAGAAACAAACAAAACCCCCAGTACTGCACAAATTTATTTGTAAGGCATGATCAGAAACATGCTATTATAAAGACAGCCTTTCAAATATTCATTAACTTCCATAAAACATATTACTCCTTCAGAAACCATCCAATATGGCAGTGAAGCCTTGTATCACCTATTCATTTGTCCTCATTTTTCCAGCAATGAGAGCATCAGATTTTATTATCATAAATACTGTATAAATATGTTGACACTACAAAGCACAAAAACAACTTAAATCCTGTGTGCTTTTTTCACTGAAAGCAAATACAGTCCACTGTCAGTCACTCATCTGAAGAGCAAGGAAGAGTATTAAATGATGCAATTTTTTTTAAAATGCAAACTTTTGATATGGAACTATTTTAAGGTATGAGCACCCTCCTCTCTGCCATCCTTTGAAGGATAGTACCAAGCACGTACAATTCAAGCATCATTACTTTTACACTCACATGCTTTGGACAAAGGAAAAAGTGTCTTTGACAAAACAGACAAGTCACTGGTTGGTAAAATATGTGTGATATATTAACCAGATCAAGGATCCAACCACTGACTTGGATTATAATCTCTCTTTCATTCATTTCAGACACAGTTTTAAAATTTGGTTCTGTTTCAGTATGCCATGGCCTTCTTGCACATTAGTAATTATGGTACCTCTAAAAGCAATAAAGGGTGAACCACCAAAGATCTGTAGCTACAGCCCTGTTCAGATAAGAATTAAAATTTAACATTTCTAGTCAGCAAGTCTCAATTTCCAGGAAATTTCTAGTTGGCTAGAAGTATTGTGATACATAGGCTTTCTTCAGCATTTTAAGAATTTTATGTCTTCATGATAAGTGGGAGGTGTATAATGCTTTTTACNCATAATAATGAACCCAGTTACAGCCTTTTGAGGCACGGAACTGAAAGACAGAAAGAGAGAGAGAGAGGAAAAAAAAAAAAATAAAAAAGAAGAGGCCATCCCACTAGGCTTCCATCATTAATTTGAACCAGCTCACTAAGGCCTACTTTAAATTTTGAATTACATCAGGTTCCTTCAGAGACCAAAGTCGACAAGGAAAATCAAGCACAGAGTCTTGGAACTGACACAGTCTATTAGATTTCCACACAAGAGGGAAAAAAAACCAAAGCAAATCCAAAAAAATGACAAACCAAAAAGGATAAATCACAGCTACAGCCTGGATAAGAACAGACTTAGATGAACACATAGAAAAATAAAAAAGGAACAATTACTGAGAGTAACATTTGCCAGGTACTCAAAAGAATAATACATCCAATTTTGCAAACCAAAGACTTGATTCTGTGGGGGAAATCATTATGTTTACAGACTTAGGAGAAAGTATGGCTTGTAAACTGCTAAGACCATTTTTTTCTAAAACAGAACAGAAAGTGCAAAACAAGGAATAGTATCCAATAGATTCAGCATTAAGCACACAAATCTTCCTGAAAGCAGGCAGAAAATCTGCCAAGTGTTTTCTTATGCATATTGAATTGAAATTCAGCATAATCCAACCTAGAAAAAGCATTACAGGGAGCTATATAACTTCATAGTGAAAGACTTGTGTTCACAGTGAAATGTGACATTTCTAGATCAAATGCCACCTCTCCCTACAACATGCTTAGTGATGATCTCAGCCCCTTGTATTTTATTTTTTTCCTATAACTCACTAGTGCCAATTAAAGAACTCAGAGACTTTAATTTGTTGTTTTCAAGTGCCTGTTGTAACAATGTAGAATGGGTGCATGCAAAGTGCCATCTTTCTAACTTCATACTAATTGACATCTAGTTTGCACTAGTGCAAGAACTCTAAGATAATTCAGAAAAACATTGATTCATGGTTATGACTTTCTGGTAGTCAGAGAAAACCTGACATTTGTGCTTAAAAACAAGACATGTATGTTGTCTCAAACTTACAGACTAAGAATTTAATTCAGTTTTCCTTGGAAGAGGTCAGGAGGTTTCTTCCTCCACAACAGGAGGAGAAGACACTTTTCTATGTTAACCATCAGTAGGTGCAACAACTCCACTTGTTAACTTCCATTAGAACAGCAGAAGCGAAGAATCATTGTAGAAATTACTTGTAGTTTAGTTAATGAAGTAGAGCAAGATAAAACCAAAAGTCACCTGCTTTTAACTACAAATTAATCAATGCAATAATTATGGAATCATATTACTGATTTCCTTCTATGACATAATTAAATGTTGCCATCAAGCCCTAATAGATGGGAAATAAAAGTTATATTGTGGTAGGTGCTCCTTACAATAATAAAAACTTCTCCACTCAATGCAAAATAAATCCAATTTCTAAATCCATGTTAAGGTGAACCTTTTGAGCTGCAGTAAAGCAACAGTACCTATGAAACAATTTAAAAGCTTTTTAACCTTTTATTGCTTGTTTTTGTCCAAGTCCTTGTCAATTAAGCATGTGTATTGAGGGCTGGAGGAAAGATGTAATGAAATGTGGTCAATCACTTTCTTCTTTCTTTGAATATATTCAATATACAAAATGTGGAAAATCACTGTTTGAAATTAACCTATTCCCCTGCAATCAAATGTTAGGTTACATTTAACAAATAACCTTTTCTCTTAGGAGAGAAATCAATATTCATAGTTTTCTCTCCTGCCCTCTGTGACTACTGCCAGAAATCCTTTTTATATAAAACTGAAGAACCAGACATTTACTTGAAAATCCGTAAGTCATGTACTTTATTTCTCCCTTGCCATGGCTCTTCTCCTCTTCCCCAGCTCAAGTGCTTGAATAAGTCAAGGCAGATAATCATTTTCTGAAGCAAAGTGGGCAGTAGGTGCCAGGGTCCCTTGGCCTTCTTTCCCAGGACTTACTTTCCTGGGCTGACCAGGGCTGGAAAATTGCTCCTTTCTGTCCTCAGATAAAGAATCTGCCTCCATCTGCACAGGGAATGCCCCCAACCAACCCTTCCTTGCACTTGGCACCAGCTTGGTGACTCTCCTGGCTGGGACACTTCACAATGATACAGAGCAAACAAAAGTAAAGGGAGAAGCATCACTTGTGAACCACGGCCCGGTGAGGATGCAGAGCCTGGTGCCATCACCCTGGCTTTGAGAGGAGCCCTCGTGCTCAGGATCCAGGCCCAAATCCCACCCCAAAAACTCCAAATGAGTTGATGCCAGCGTTGTGGGGCCCCAGGGCTGTCGGCAGGCCATTGGCAGGGCAGTGGCGGGATGATGTCCCTGTGCCAGGCACTCACCAGGCTGAGGGAAGGTCTGGGAGGATGCACCATCCTCCCTGCAGTCATGGACACCAACAGGGAGCTTGCTCACGGGCCCAGGGCCCTCCTGGCCCCACAGACAGGACACGTCCCCTGTGCTGCCATGGCTCCCCCCAGGCTGGCCAGGGCCTCCCCACAGTGAACAAGCAGCATCTGCCAGCTGGCAGAAGTTCCTTCTCGTGGCACTCCCCATGGCCTCACATCATCCACTCTCAACCCGAGTCCAGCAACCTCTGAGTCTGCCCCATGACAAAATAACAGAGAAAAACTCAAAATCAGAGCAATCTCACAGCACGTTTAAAAAATTCCCCTTTTTGTCCCAGGGAGAGGTATGCACAGTGTGGCACAAGCAGCCCAAATGGCAGCATGTCAGGGTCTTACTTTTGAAAACCAGGTCATGGTTTTTCTCTTAGTTCCTGCCTGGATTTATCTTGTTTTCAGCAGGCTGAGCCATGCACTCAGATGTGGAGATTTATCCCATAGCCATTGTATCTGGATATGTTCCATTCTCTCCATTAAGTCCATTTACATAAGAGTGCATTAATGTACTTCCAGGTGTGCTGAGCACCAGAATCCAGCTCTTTGTGGATTTCCATCCAATGTTTTTGTAAAGCTTGCCTGCAAACCTGAGCTGGGGAGAGCTGTCCAGTTTTATTAAAATTCACATGTATCTCACTGGAAACAACCGCATGCCTGGCACACTTCTGAGGGTCTCTTGCAGCAAACAGAGCACAGAGATTTTGGTTTTTTCCTCCTGTCATTTATAACTTCTTGCAATAAGCTTCTGTTTAGGGGCCAGCAAACTGAACATTGCTGTTTGGTATGCTTTTGTTTCTGTAGTTGCTCTAGACTGCTTAACCCATGAAAAAAAAAATAGAAATATATACCTAGTTGAGTTGTTCACTACAGTGAACTACAATAGGCATATTGCCATCACTGCCCTATCTTTGAGTACTCAAAGTGAAATTGCCACCAAAAGATGAATAGTAACCACCACAGAGACTTTTGTTTAACAACTGTGCAAAACAACAGCAACAATAATATGCAATGAAATCAGGGAATTTTTTTTTTCCTTAAGTAACATGCTGTTTATAGCAAAACACAATAAATATTATCAATCAATGGAAACAATTAGAAAGTAATAATAAACAAGAAATTTGGTTTATGAGAAAGCCAGGAATTCACAGAATACATACCTGGGTACAAGACTCAAACAATTCTGCCCATATAAAAATAAGAAACCACCTGCATGTGTTATATATGCTTTATGAATTACAAAGATAGAGCTATTAGCATAGTTTATAGGCTATGCACCACACTATTCTTTATCAAAAAATGCTAATTTAGTGTCTCAGTTAGTTCGCAGATGCTTTATTGTATCATGATCATTTAGATTCCACTTTTCTCATGCCACAGTCAGATATTGTGAAAAATCAAGTTCCATTTACAGCATCCATTGTTATCTCACAAAGTAGCACTTCATGCTACTACTGATGTGTTACAGACTGTTAACAGTAATTTAGTTTTAAATGCCAGTGCATGCCAAGTGTTCTGGATATGAATACTAACAGGATGAAGTTATGCAGGTGTAGAAATTTAAAAGAAAAGGAAAAATACTCCACACCACCACCCACACCACAACCCACACAGGAAATGACTGCCAGCTCTTTGAGGGAGGACAGAGCATGGGACTCTGCATTTTAGCTGTATGAAGTTAGTTATATCCCTCACTCATCAGTGGAAACATCCTCCTCCAGGGATGTCTGAAGACAGGTGCTAATAAGCCAGTGGTATTTATACCTCTGCACTGAACATAGAGAGAAATTAAGTAATAATTTTTGGTGGTTGTTTATCTTAGAGGTGGTCAAGAACATAGCAATTGCATATTAGTGATCCTCACAGATTCCCATGGTGCTTTACAGGCTGAGACATCCTAAAACCAGGATATGAGGTCTACAGCATGGTGAGAGCTCTGCCTACCAAGCCAGGAATTTTCTCATTCCTGGAGCAGCATCTTCTGTGTCATCTGAGTAGCTTGTTGCAACTCTTTGTTAAGTAATGAATTCATTATCCAAATATGTAAGCAGATGATTCTAATTAACCAACTTAAAAAAAAAAGGCAATATCAAGTTAAGTAGACTACCAGAGCTCTCAGGGGGATGAGTGGTCCCACTTAACATCCAGTGCTTTAATAAGCAGATGACAACTGACTAAAAAATACAAAAATGGAGAGAAGTTCAGACTCTAATGAATGCCTTACTGCCTACAAACCCTGCTATTCCCAGCCCTTTCCTGCATGTTTGAAACTCAGATGAACTAAGAATTGCTCTAGCTAAAGTAGGCCGGTCACAAGAATTGGAAAAGGAATTAGTTATCATTATAAATACCCAGTGAACTTAATTAATTCAGATGGATAATAAAGAATAGATGACGCCAAAAAAAAGATTGCCCCTTTACCATATTCTTCCCTGTTCCTTCTCCATGTAAAAGCTGTTCAAAGTGGAGTTTTAGCTGGGACAGATTCCCCTAGTGGAATTGCAAGAAGACTCAATATTTGGCCTACCTCCTTTTGCTTTTAGCAATAGGGATGAAAAAGTGGGAGGTTGTTTTCATTAAACTGAAAATCCCTTTTGAGAGACTGCCAGAAATTAAATGGTTACTGTACAGTGAAATAGTTCTTCACCTTTTTGTTCAGTGTGAAAGGCAAAAAAATGATGCAAATATGAAGAAATGTGTCAGTTCTGCTAAATAAAAATGTGCACAGTAAAACTAAATCACATATATTGAAGTGTTATTTTGGTTTTATGGAAATGTAATCTGTGTTATGACATTTGCATTTCATATAACTGCTACGGATAACTAATCTTCCAATGCATTGCATACCATTTTGTCACTAGAAAAAAAAAAAGTAATACTGTATCATCTGTTTCCACCTGTACACTAGAATATTCCATGACAAATGTATCAACATCAATTGTATAAATTCACTCCTGAGCCAATGAAAAGTATGGATACATTTAATAGAAAGATTTCTTTTACCCTTAAACTCTACACAGCCATTAGAAGATATCATAGCTTGGTAGCAAAGGAAAAATTACAACTTCAAACAACACAATATATGGATGTTTGTATGCATTCTAAGACTTCTGAATTTTGAGTGAAAATTAAGTACATCAATACAGACTGCCAATATGGAACCTTAACCGGAACCTGATGAAATTGCATGTTTCCCATTCCATGCCCAAAATTTCTACTTTTCAGCTCTGTGAGATTTTATGTTATGCTAAATATTACCAAATAAGTGATACTTAAATAAAAGTGAGAATACAGAGTATATTTGAAATTCATTATTCTTTCATGTTTCCTTCTGTGCCCCTTGCTTTTATTTTCTTTTTGATTACCTTTGCTTACCTAAGTCATTATCCAATCTCTCTAACAAATGCCTTTAGAGCAAGTTTTCACAAAGGGGTCACACATGCTTTAGCCCAGATTAAGCCCCAGCTTCACAACACTAGTAAAAACAAAAAGACTTTAATTTCACCATTTTGGAAACCAGTCAAAACCAAGGAAACTCCAAAGGAATAGAATGCAAGAGTAAACCTTGGGATTTAACTCCTAACCCTTGGAACCCCTTAGGCACAAGGAGCAGGACCACTTGCAGTAAAAAAACAGTATGCTCTGTTCAAAGGCACCAGGAGATGAGACATAGACTTTCAGGTAATTCATGGACTTAGCACCAGACTTTTCACTGACTTTCAAGGAGACTTGTTCTCTTCAGCTGTCAAGGGACATTTCAAACAGCCAAATCTATGTTCAAGATACAGAATGATCTAATTTCCTGAAAATTGCATTACTTACTGAAAATCACACTAGGAAACGTGGGGTCATTTGATTAATTCTTGGTGTAATTAAGGAAGATCAGCATTAAATGTGTGTTTCTTTTCTTGGGAAAATCTTGCTTTACTATCTGCTGTGAAAGCCAATGTAAAAAAACATGTCGGTTCACTTGAATGCAGCTTTCTGCAGTGACATAGCTATATTTGGGATTCTTTTGTGTGCTGAGTTAGAAGGAGTAGCAGCTTTTTAAGCTCAGATGTGTAAATGTCCCCATTTATACCCTAGCTCTGCAAAAATAGGTTTTTGTGCATATTGCAGTCAATATACACGCACAAAAGGGAAAAGTGAAATAAAAAAATATAATTCTCATATTAGAAAACTGAGTACTTACCTAGTGATAGCAGCTGGAATGAAAATGGCTGAAAGCAATAAAAATCCATTTTACCATTTAGTACAGTTTGTCAGACTAGAGAAATGGGATTGAATTTCAAAGCCACAGGCAAGCTGGCAGAAATCTGTGCTTATGCAGTTGATAGGGGTTTTTTTTTTCTCCTTTTTTCTTTTTTTTTTCTTTTTTTTCCCTTATTTACAACTCTTTTGATAAGCCTTCAGCAAGTTACATAGGTTGTTCTAGTTGTATCTCCTTTGACTGGATTAGAATACTTGATGACAGTTTGGATAAGTTTGAGGCAGATGGTTCTTGACATTTTTCATGCCATCAGTTACAAACCATGCAAGGAAACTCTTTCATCCTTTGTTTATCCTTCACTTAGAAGCCACTACGGTAGATCGTTAAACTTTCATTTTTCACAGTGCTGATTAAGGCGTACTACAAGGCAGATGTTATGCAGCACCATTTTTAACAATTTACATTTAGCACCAAAGCTGGCTTTGTACTTGTTCCAGTGGATCAATTCACATTTCAAAAACTTCAAGGTCAACCTCTAAGCATTGCTACTCTGTTGAGCAACTAAATGTTTCATAAAGTTTTCCCTGTGACTGCAGCACTTGAAAATATGTGCTGGACATTGTTTACTTGTTTATATCTGCCAAAATGAATACAAGTGACTATTGTTCATCTCTGCTCCAATTAAATGACAAATATAGTGCTATAAAATCCAAAGAATTATAATAAAATTAATAAATATCACTATTTTAACACATCACAAAAAAATAATCTTTTCTTTCATTAATAGCATTTCTAAATAACAAATAATTACTATTCAATTGGCAGTTGGTCCTAATTTACATCAGGTCAAGCAATACCATTTCATGGATGAAAATTTTTACTGGTTTACTCCACATCTGTATGTGCATTCTTTATTTTATGATTATGCAAATTCTATACTTCTTAGGAAAAATTCTAATAGTTATACGTAAAAAAAAAACCAAACAGGTAAAGGCACCTTTAGAGAATAGCAGAATAAATACAATCAATATGCAAAAAAATGCAATAAAATTAATTCACAGCAATTTAATTTTCATGCTCTGTAGAAAACTGAGTTTTGACAAACACTTGGGCTCATCTGTAGGTGATGCGAGTTACATTTTTACAGAAAATTTACTGAAATTATCTGTAACCAAACATAGCAATGGGGTAGAAGCTTTTGTGCTAGTGACAATTTCCATAAAGGACAATAAAGGGAAAAGGAACTTTAGCAATATGTCTTATTAATTATCATTCTCATGAAGTTCTGCAGTAAAAATTACCAGACTGAATTATAATTTTATCATCTGATACCTCCTGATCTCCTGATCCTCATCACACCCTTTTCTTATCCTCAATCTATTCTTTTTTTCTCCCCTTGAATCATTTTTCCCCCCCTGTGCCATAAGGACTTTTCTATCCTAATCCTAACTCACTTAAGACTGCCCATCTGGTATTACTGCTTCACCCTTTATATCTAAAACTATTTCATATCCGTATCTCTACCCATTGTTCCATTAAATTAATGTTTAGGCTTTTCTCAAATCAAAAACGGGTTTCATCTGAGTAGTTCACTTGATTAATGACCAGAAGTCAATGATATGTTGGTTTTGGGATAAACATCTATGCCATGGAAAATAGATAGAAATATATCAAGAAAAGTATTTTCTGTTCTGATCCTATGAATCCTAATTTCAGTAGTACTGGGGAGTGCTTTCATTTCACTGGAGGAACTACAGACATTACAACTGTCAGTCATGCTAACAAAGATGTGGGGAGTACACAGACAACACATGGTCACAACTATTTCTGCAGAAATCAGCCTGGAAATCTTATAAAGAAAAGGCTACAAAATCTCAAAAATCCCCATCTGAAATGGCGCTGACTTGAGTTATGTATCTGTCCTAGATTTGATAGTTTGCCACCCAAGCCCATACACCAATCTATATTTATAAAACCTTGAGCAAATAAGGCTCAGAGTAGTGATGACTGTGTCATTCAGGAATGTGTAATGGCCTTGCAAATGCACTGCACAGAGCCTTCCTTTTCCATAGCTCTATCAGCAAAAATAAATATAGGAGATGAATACTAGTGGGAAAACGTGGATTTCATCTTATTTTTGTTACATTATTATCCAGTCTTACAACAGTATTTATCATCCTACAGTTTGATTTGTTATAATATATGTTTACCTTTTATCTTAGAAGAAAGGAGTAGCAGCCCTCCAAGGATAATGGAGAAGCAATGTTATTTAATTATTCCAAACTATCTAGTGCTTTGGTACACAAAAGATAACAGTCAACATGCTGCTACAAGTGTGCTGATATGCAAGCTGTGGTCAAGATAAAATATTTAACAGCAGAAAAATACACTTTATAGTGCAGCTGCTCTAATGGGATTTTAAATAAGGAAAAACAATTCTGTTTATTCTCAGTTTTGAAAATATGTACAAAGCTAACTACATTCATCCATAAATTAACTTGCTAACAGCTGAAGATTGGTGTATAATGAAACTTGACCATTTAACATACACGCCCCAAACAGGTGCAGGAGAGAGAGAAAGCACATGCAGGTAGCTGTCAGCAGCACACTATCAACACATACAGGAAAAAACCTGATGTTATCATGGAAACAGTGAAAGTAAAGCTTAAAGAGCTTGCACAATCATAGTGCCCCAAGGTTCATTTCCAGACTCAGCATACCTACATGTGTACAGTTACATGTATTTGAATGTTTAGGAACAGAAAGAAAGAAGAAAGAAAAAAATTAAAAATAATAACACGGACCACATTCTTGTAAACTGGCATCACTCCATGGAAACAAATGCAGCAGTGCCAGCTTGTGCCAGCTGAGGATCTGACATTACATGGAAAAATCCTGAGGCACCTGCAGTTCTGTGGGGCTGAATAATTTATGAATACATGAAATGTTCTGAATAACATATTTTTGAATATTTTTCCATTCACTCCATCCTAGTTCTTTCACAGCCCATGTTCTTTAAACCCATTTATTACAAGCTTCACAGTAGCATTGTGACAATGCCAATTATTTAGCCAATCCCCACCCGTTCAGTGTCTTTGCCTACTGCTGTTTTTCTGGGAGGTGAAGAGAGGCGACTAGTGTATTCTTCTTCTGGCAATTCTTAGAAAGTGATAGACAAAGGATAGACAGGTAATCCTTCTTGATTAAGAGGACAGATACAGTCTCTTCAGGCTTCTCTAATTCCTTTGGCTGCACTATAAATGTTATTTCAGACTTTTCTCAAATCCCCATTGCATTTTTACACCTAGGACCCATTAAATATTAGATATTTTTTCCAAGTCTGCTGCCAAGTCAGAGAAGGTGAAGGTGGAAGGCAAGTTATAACATGTCTCTAACTGAGCACCTCATTGAAATCCTTCTCTTAGGTTCCCATATGCAAGCCTAGAGATCAATAACAAAAAAGCAGTACCCAGCACTACTCCAAAATCTTTCTTTTTAGAGGAAGGGTCTATCTGTTGTCTGTGCTAAGGGGCTGCAGCCAGTTAGAGCATCGCACATGCAGGCTGGCCTTCACCAGATAAGGAGTTCTCAGTCCCAGTTCATGCAGCTCAGCCATTAAGATTTTCTCTACAGTGGCTGAAATCCTGGCAAAGTCTGGGCACTCACTCCCTCCCAGTACAACTCCTCCAGGACAGTACTGCTCGGGGGGATCTTACCTGAAAAACAACTAAGAAACTCACTACAGAGCAGAAATAGCTTATTGCATTTTCAGATGCCAGAGATACAATGAAGTGTGCTTCCAAACGTGAAAGCATAGATGCAAAACTCTACTGCAGCAAAAATTTTCATTCCAGCAAGATTTTCATTCCGGCTCTGCACACAAATGCCTTTGTGGATTTGTCTGTAGTAGTGATAAAATGTCATGTGAACCTTTTTAGGCAGCCAATGTCCAAACTGATGCTGCCTGCAGTGGATTTACTACCTCAAGTCCAAACTTAAACAGCTTCTTAGACTTCCTCTGTCCTTGCTCTCCCCCAGAGCAGGAGGCCCCTGCTGAGATGAGCATGAGCAGATTGTGTTGGTACCTGCACCCCATCCCATTTGATTGGCATGTTGGGGTCACACACAAACCTGTAGCGGAACCACACGTTCATGTGGGACATTTCAATCCTCTTCCAGCCCCTTAAACAGAAACCTTTATTTCCACTACCCCCCTTCCATCAAGAAATCCTGACTCTTATGTACACCTTTACCAGCAATGCTCGAGGAGCTCTGCTCTCCTTGCATATGCACAATTTCTCATTAGTCTTCCTGAGATTTATGTATGCATCCAAAGAGGAGAATGGCCCTCTATGAATGTTTTAACAATCAGAACAATGAAGCATTGTGCATCAGACTGTTGAAAATGTTTCTAAACACTGTGCTCAATACACGCTACTTGATTTCCAAAGCTACTCTGGACAGAAATGATTTAGAAAACAACTCACAAGTAAACTAAAGCTCTTCTAATAAAACAAATATTTCACAGTTCATTTAATCTAAGATATTGAAAAGAACTGCCAGTACTCAGGTACGTGACCTGAAGCACAGAAATTTATTGCCTTCTCCACCAGGGATTAGAAATGTTTGGAGTAAAACAGTTGCTGCTAGGCAGGGCTCCTTTACCCTAATGATCATATCCCAGGACCACTTATTCTTTCCCAAGCAGTAGATAGAAGAAGAGGGGGAAACTGAGGTCAAGAAAATTTCTTTTTCTTTCTTTTGTCTATCACATTACAGAAAAAATTCAAAACTCACAACTAAATAAGTGAAATGCTTTAAATAATTTACATTTGGTAATATATATTAAGAGCATTTTCTGACTTCTTTTTTTTTTCTACAGGAAGTGTTCTCTTCTACAAAACACTTTGCCTTGTTTGTGCATAGTGGTCTATTCCTTTTCTTACAAGACTTTTCCCTCTCACCACTGGTCCCCCAATATCCCTCTATTTCTCCTTCTTTTCCGTTCAGTGAAATGCTTGTTCCGAAGGCACCGCTGTCATTAAGTGGTCACTCAGCAGAGTCATGGTGGTCGTGCATAATGTCTGCAACAGATGAAGCCCCAACCACTCAGACAATGTGAGTGAGCAACACCCCTGACATTTTGGGGCCAGTTAGGACTAAATAGAGCTTACAAATGTCAGACTGACCAGACAAAGTATTCATATGTTTTCAACAAACAGATTTTTCAGGGAGTAGAGCAGCTAGGTGTTCTTACTGCACTCTTCAATCTATTTCACATTCTATCATGTTAAAAAAACCAAATTATTTTTATGGAACAGCATCTCTTCTGTATTAATCTCAACAAGACAATGATTTATCAAAGCTCTCTAATCTTTAGATGAACTGTCACTTTTGCAGTCTGAAATAATGAATGCATTCACAAGAGAAGAAAGTTAGTCAAATTAAGTATCCCTCAAAAATTCAAGCTGGTTCTAATTACCAGCATCCATGTTGTCTGTTTTTTAAGTACATAAATTGCTCAGGGTCAACCCCAGCCAAACATATTACACCTGTTCTCCTACCTAAAGCAGGAGCAGATCCACAGTGGTATCCTTTTATTATATTAATCTCCAGGGACTGCTTGGAAAGTTCTTGAGGAAGGGTGTTCTCATGAAAATGCAGCAAATATGGATGTAGCAATGGTGAAACTTCTGAAGCTCTCACCAATCCCAAATAAAACCACATCTTTCACACTACTTTTTCCACAGCATTAATGTTGCCTACAGAATTAACTCTATCAGAAGGAGACTCAAAGGCTGTTGCTTTTATTTGCTCATTGTCTTCTAATCAAAGATAATTTGACGAGTGAAATTATATTAAAAAAAAATCCAATAAAACCTAGTCCTCTGAACTCATGTAGAAATTTAATTCCAATTTAAATCAATGGGATTTGTGGGCCTAAGTGCCTTTGGGAGTTTAAATCTTAGTATATATTTTAATACAATGTAATAATCAATAGTTCTCAAGGCAAAAGGACCAGCAATGCTCCAGATCCCTTATAAAGATGAGGGTAATTCTTATCAGATGTCTCTGAAGACACTAAAAATAATTATTTGCTTTCTTAAAGATAATCAGAAAAATATTAGAAGTTAAGTAATTTTCTTTTAATAAATACACGTGAACGAGTAAAGTGTCAATCATTGATTTATTCATATTTATCAGATACAGTCACTGAGTAAATCTGTCTTGTTGGGAGATTCACAGATAAACAGACATCCATTGACAGCATGGATTATCATAAGGTATTAGCCCTTGCATTGAGAAAATACATTGAAAATTTCATAAGACATCAATAATGCACAGTCTTAAGAGAAAAAATAAAGTAAAATTTATCCTCTTTCATGTTATTTTAATTAAAAATGTATAGGGACAAAAAGAAATAAAGGAATATGAAATTACATTAGGCAGAAGTATAAAGGTTTTCTTTATGTAGATTTTACATAAAATTTTCTATCTTGTATTATATACTTGTGTGGTCAAATGTGTAAAAGACTGGGATATTTCAGTAATTAATATAAATGTAAACTAAGAATAACAGAAGAGTTTAGATTTGCTATTTCAGTAGGTGGCTTTCTGCAAACTGCATCATGTTTCTGTATTGTTTTAGTTAAAAGAATAACAATATTCAGAAAACACTTTGTTTTCTAAACACATTTTACCTTATTTTTTACACTGAACTCTAGATAAAAGCTTAGTGGCATGATTTTCAAGCACTTGGTATAAGGAATATAAGGAGTCCACTTTCTGGAAAATATGGGTGTTTTTGAGCTCAGCTTTTTTGAAATTCAGACCTTTACCCACTTAAAAGTTTTGAGTATTAATTTTTCTGGATTTTCCACCAAGTCATTTCTGTTTGAGTACCAGCTCCCCATAATATTTTGGAAGCCGTGAGTTGGAAAATTTCTTTTATACGCATCCACACAAACAACACCTTGCCTTTGGAAATGGACACTTAATTAATTCACCAGAAATTACATCCATCCATTAGTATAAGAATATCTAAACAAAAAGAAATCAAATAAAAAGAGCACTGTTTAGGGAAACCTTTAGCTCTTAACATGGACTTTTGCCTGCCCCAGCTGGCAAAAGGAGTCTAGGTTGGGCATGTTCATAAATAACAGCCTTTAAAAGGAATCTGTTTCCTCTACAGTAAAATTAATTTGAAGGAAAGTTCCACCACAAAATAAAAAAGATCAGTGTGGGTTTCTACCTTGCAAAACCTTTGGAGAGAAGGAATTTATTGTGCTAAGCAAAAGCAACTACGATGCCACACAGTCAACTTCCAGTAAAAGCAACGTGCCTATAGAATAGCCCAGAAATTCAGTATGCAAGTAGGTATATAATAGTCACAAGTTTGTAAAAATGGATTGGTTAGACTACCTTAAACCAGATTTGGTGAAAAAAACCCAGTAGTCTTTGAACTTCACTTAAATATACCTACCTAACATGAATAATTCACTCCAATTCCCTCCTGTTGTCAGGTGATGAGAAGTAAATGGTCGACACCAATATTAGGGGAGTTCTTTTATAGTGTCCATCTCCAAAGAAACCAAATGAAAATTCTGCCTTCCATTACAAATGAAAAGGCAGGATTCAGACTTCAAAGTGTCAAGCTTTTTCTAGAAAAAGGACAGAAGAGAGCCATCATTTTTATGCTAATAAAGGTAGAGATAATGTCTTTTTTCTCTAATCTTTAGATAAAGATATGGCCATTGTTGGTCTATTGTAGGCTTAACTTAAATTTGGAGAGCTGGACCAATTCCACACTGACAAATAACCACTGCTCTTGTCCCAAAAATCTGCACTACAGTTTTCTCTTTGCATAACTCTTGGTGTGAGATGGTCATGGAAAGAAAGAGCATTACTGTACTTCTTCCCACAGTAGCCTTTGACTGACTTTCCTTTACAAAGCTATTCAGTATTTCTGTTACCTAGCTTTTCTTCCATGCTGCAAGAGCCATGGCTACAATAGGGAGCATTATTTTTACACAGCTTGTCTCATTTTGTCTTTTATGAGTTTGCAAAGAATAAAACAGGATGGTGGGAAGGAAGAGCTGTTCTTCAAACACATGACCTGGAATACTTCATGTGCTTTTCTCTGCAGTGTGCTTAGTGCTCAGTTTTGAGCTGAGCAGAGTTGGGGCAAGTGTGATCATAAATTTTCTTGTGGCAATATAAATGCCTTTTTTCATGATTGTTATTCTTTAGCAATTATTTTTGCTAATCAATATTGTGTAGTGTTTGGATGCAAAGACCAGACAAAGTTTTAGTTGTCATATTGCAGACTTAAGACGTTCTTATTGATAACCATTGAGACCCAGCAATGTGACTTCAAGGAAAACAGAGACAGGTCAGGGACTCTTGGCATGGTCTGATGTGACCCAAGTTCAATGCGTGGAGATGGCAACTGATTTACATTGGCTTCCCACACACTGATACTGCCACAATTCACAGTTAAACCCAGCACCATTCCTTTAAAAGCTATCATCCAAACTGCGAGCATGTGAATCAAATTAAATTGGCAAACTCTAGCTATGTACAGACTCTGATTTCCAAATAGCTTCCTGTTTTACAATAGTTTCTAAAATGCCATGGTTGATGGTCATGTACAGTTCTCTTGCACATACAGATCATTCTGTAATAGTTCCAATGTGAATGCAGTCCAATAATCTGTCTTGATCTGTACCAGAAGCTACATTAAAAACAGGACTCCAATATGTGTCTCTTGAGGAGGTGGCTATTTTAGCAGAAGGTGAGAAAACAAAAGAGAGTCACAATATTGTATTTTCCAAAGTTCTGCAGTAGCAAAGGCTTTCAGAGATTTCCAGGAATTAATAAATACCCTTACAGTCAACCAGGTGAAATATGTACAGAGTAGAAAAACAAAAAGACACCAAGTGCCTCTGTGCTTAGGAAATGAGGAAGACATTTCTCTCACCTTCTTTCTGAACTCCCTCTGTCCCTAGCTCTGGTTATGTGAAACAGCTCCAGATCCCAAACCTCAGTGGAACAGCATTACATTACACCACCTACTATTTAGTTAAAAACTCCAGCATGAGGTATTGATAAATCCAGGATAAATTGCTAGACTGCCTATGTACCAATCTTTTCTTCATGGATGGATGACTACCAGAAAATACTTAAATTATTTAAGATGGAAGCAGCTATTTGTAAATTGTTTGCCCACAATACAAGTTTTGAAAAGTTTTGAAACTCGTAGTGTTACACACCTGGTGCTTGATATTCTGTAAACCAATCAAACAGGATTCATGCCATATGCATAAGAGACATGTGCCACAGTAACATCTCTGAGCATTTCTTACCATTAACATAAAATGTTCCAAATTGATTGTCAGTTTGTGAAATATTTAAAATATTCAGTAAACAACCAACAAATTGTTACAAACCCTATATGTCAAATAGAATTGCACTATGAAACATGAAAAAATGTTATACTTAAGCTGCCAAGTGTTTCAAATGTAGATGTGAACTTTCTTTTACCTTTCTGTTTTACCAGAAAAAAAAAATGTGTATCTTATACAAGAAAAAAGAATTAGAGTCTTTCTTTATTTCATTATAGTACAGCAGCTTTTGTCAGTAAGGGGATTAGTTTCTGTAAATGGCAGGGCCAATAATAGGTAAAATTAAATTCTCAGAGTACTAGACAGGTTAGTTAGGCACTTGCCAGTTATATCTTCAGGTTATTGCTTCCTATATTTTACCAAGACATATATGACCAAGATATAGTGCATATAATTTCAATTTGTAATTTTTCTTTAATAGAAATTTAAATATGTTTTTCTCCTGCTAAGTACATTTGTATTAAGAGTTAATTCCAATTGCTAAAAAAATTTGAAATGGCCAAATTTTCAGTGAAGTCACTGGGCCAAATCTGTTTCTGATCTAAATCTAGATAGATGGATTTACTGCACCAATAACTAACAACAGTGGTGTTTTACTTACTCTTATAAATGTTTTTCATCTCAATTATTTTCAATTTTCTATAGTACACGAATAAAGACACCACTTTTTGTTTTTAAAGGTATCTGAAGGCCTTCTGGACAATAAAAAGCAGTTTTAATAAATATTAATCTTCCCTTTCTACAAGTGATAACATTTAAAAATATATAATCCAATGAACAGTCATACTGTATATGTATAGAGTCAGAAAAAAACCACAAGACTAAGTAAAACCTTGTAAAGTACACAGCATAATTATGCAAAGCTGCAATGTGAAGCAATTTATGTCATGGCCATTAGTGGGGGCTAATACTAAGAAGAATGTATTTTTAAAATAGCAGGAAGAGAAGAGCATGCACCAGCTATTCAAACAGAAGTAATACAAGGTTTTATTTTGAAGGATGCCTTGACATAAGCATTCTGGGATTTCCCTTAAAAGAGATCTTGCTTTCTTTTCTTTCTTTATAACTGAGAGAGAGTGAGGCAGCCTTCATGTAACACCTATTGCCACCTTACAGGTGGTGTAGTCACAGCATTCTTTGATGTTTGTAGAAAGTTACTCTGTATTCTGTATTCTCTGTGTTCCCCAGGTTTCAGCCTGGCCCAGCCCACCCAGCTCAGCCAACTTGCACCACACTGGCATCAATCTCAACACAGGCTGAACAAGCTCATTGCACACTGAGCACTTACTTATGTAGAGGCACATCAAAACAGGCTTTCCAGAGAAACTCCAGTTTCAAATTCTTGTACTTCTTGAAGGAATAAATCAAAACCAGAAACCACTTTGACTTATGCTTTGGATACTGCTCAGGGATACAGCAGCTCTCTTGCTAGACTTTTTAGTGATCTTGGCAGCTTAAACAATCCACCTGGCACCTCATTCTCCACATGTAAAGGAAGAGATGTGTGATTTCCTTTTTTTTTTTTTCTGACTTGCCTGTTTATTTCAGAGCAGTGAAAAAGATACATCAAAACCATACACTTCAGAGAACTTTAATCTGTCAGGCATATAAGAAACACCACTCCTAATCAAAATATCTATAGACACTATGATATTTTAGTATATTAGAAAGGCTTCTCCATTCTCTTGTGATTAAAAGAGGAAAAGACAACACCTATAAAATTCTAATTGGAAAATTACTCATTCTAGGAGAGAGGAGTCTGAAGAATATGCCTTTATCAAAAGGGATTTATTTTTTAAAAACTCAAAACAGCTCTAGCATGTAAATCAAACCAGCCTGTCCCCCACTTCCAAATAATTCTCATTTATTTTTGCAGCCAACTAGCAAGTGCCACCTTGCCTTATTTACACTGCATACTGACTCAGGAAACCATACCAAAAACTTTGTACTTCAATTCCAGCCAACAGTAATGGAAAGTGTAACCTAAATTGCCTCACGAATGCTTCTTGCATCCATAAGTGAATTAATCTAAACTTCTGGGAAACCTGTCTGCTCAATGCTATTGTGCAAAGGATGAAGCAGATTCTGAGGCAGGAGCAGGGATGGGGGATATCCTATTTGCATAAGGAAGATAGCTCCTTTGTAAACATTGATACAGAATGGCAAGTCTAGCAATGACTTTTTCCCCCTCAACTCTCTCCCCTCTGACTTACACATCCTTGTAATATATACTGCTGTTTTGACTTGAGCTATGCACCCAAATAGACTATTTGTGGAGCATTTGTGATGCACAGATCTATTATGCACAGCTATCAGAGGTCAAACACAGAGCAATTCTATACCTCTGATGTCAGCCTGAACAGAAGCATTGTTCTTGGCAGTGACAGGAAAAAGGCACCACATCCAAATTACTGAAAGCCTTCTCATGGCAGAAGAAAAAGCTGTCAGTTTAACAGCTGAACACAGAAGGTTCAACCAGTATATATCCTTCTCATTCAAGTAACATGAAACCCTGAAAAAAAAAAAAAAGAAAGAAAAGGAAAAAAAAAGCTGGAACTGTGTCAGATTTTTTAAGTTGGAAAAGCTCTTGTCAACGCTGAACAAAGAAAACCAGCCATTTGTGTTGCCAAGACAGTGCTACTGAATTACAAAATAAAAGAGAAAGAAGGAGCTTTGATATAAATATATAATATGCATGTCTATACTGAAAGAAGAAATATTCTAAATTTACTATAGTTTCCTATTTACACTGCAAAGTAGGCTGCAGACTGTGTGAGTATCAGTTAACATGCACACTCACACATAGGTATATGCTGATCTATAGTAAATCTATAAAATTTGTCCCCTATGTATATTTCCCTCTTCTGTATTTCATTACTCAAAATAAAAATAGTTCTCTAATTACCACACTCATATCTTATTCATGCTCAGTGTACGTTCCTTGAACAGCATCCCCAAACTGCACAGGCTGTACTTAAAGAGCAGGGAGACATCTCCCTGCCTGGGGTGAATGACCCCTTTATGCATCTTTGACAAAACAGACCTTAGCATGTCAACAGCTATCTAATAATGATACAAGAAAAGAATCCTCTGAATCTGGGTATATGAAATAAAGGTGGAGGCTGTTTCACACCCTGAGGCTACAATCCCCTCGCCATTCCCCTGGAACAAAGTGTTGCTCGGTGTAAGGGAAAGCTGTTTGGAACTACAGCAGTGATTATCAAATCTTCACTTTTTCTCCTCTCTTAGTTTAAAACATACACAGGGTGAACAGCAAGCACTTGTAAGAGCTAAGTGTGTAATCCAGCTTACAGGCTATATTTCATTTTCTAATGCATAAGTAAGAGAGATTTAAAATTCCAGTAAATAGTTCTAACCAGCTACATCAAACAAGTGGAGCATTAGATGGGGAATGTGCACACATCTGTCATCTGATCTGCCACATGGTCCTTGAAGGAATATCAATCCTGATAGGTGCTTTACTGGTTTTGTTTTCCACTACCACTGGATAGGCAGTTTAAAAAAGTGATGCTAATGTTTAGCAGAAGAACCATGAGAAGTAATATGAGGAGACAGTTGTACACAGTCACAAGACCAATTCAGAATATTAAAATGTTACTCTCTGCCAACATTAAAGAATTGAGTTTCATTTCATTCCTGTGGGTTGCTCCTGCTTTTTTGTCAATACAAAGCAAAAATAGATCATTTTAGCTGATTAGAAGTTCCCATGCTCTTCTTATTTATCTCACACTTGAAATCACAACACTCATTTTGTGACAATGTAATTGTCTCCATAGAAACCAGTTCTCACGAAATGGAGCATTTGCACAATATTTGGACCCTGTTTACAGAAAACCTGGTAAACACGTGTACTGCACAAACTGTCACTACTGACAGATTTCATAGAAAACAATTTAGTAGGGATTTATTAAAACAATACTGTTTTCTACCTCTAACCAGCCAAAAAATAAATCAATCAATACATGAGGACTAAGTAAACTTCTCAGCTGTTCAGAACCAGGATATATGGCTCAGTGTTCTCTTATGCTCAGGTGTAGCTCTGCTCAGCCTAAACTGTGCATTAGCTGTCTAATAACTAGGAATTGTTGACACATGACACTGACAAACCAAAGAAAACACTGTGAATACTCTTTACAGTATAATAGTGTACCAAGTTTTCTGAGGTTAAATTCCTATTACCTTTATTTTTCATTTGCTTCTAATTTTAGAACTTTAATCTTCACTGAGGATCACTTTAGGCTCAGCTTTGACATCAAACTAAATTCCCAAAACCTCCTCAAATACACAATTTCTGTAAAAGCTTTTAGGAAATAGTAGAATTTTGAAATTCTCTTTATTTGACTGCAATAAGTGTTTAAGTGAGGCTGTATCCCTTTGCTATATCAATATCTGGTATTGCTCTTGTACGTAACACTAAGTGGGACACATCTTGCCAAATTTCACTCTTTACATTCCCTCTTCAGCAATCAGTAGGCACTGGCAGATAATGACTCAATCTGCATGCTCAAAACAAGTATCTAAGAGTAAGGTGGGGTCTGGAAATGACAAAATTTTAATTAGCCTCCAAACTAGAGCACATCCTCCTGAGTCAGTGACCTGTGTGGTCACCGTGACCATCCAGCTGTGCACCACATTCCAGGCTGGAACAGGGGAGGGCATTGCCCATCAGCATTTCCAGTGATGTAGAAATGTGAATACAGTACAAATCTAGTGATACTCTTCCCAAACACTTTATTTAAAATTTTCATTTTGTCTAAGAGATAACATTTTGCTAAACCCCTCCACAGAATATGTGTCTTGTGGCTTTTGGGTCAGGGAGAGCTTTTTAATTTGTTGNAGGAAAGACAGAATTCTTGAATATCTAATGATCAATACAGCCTGCATACCTCAGGACCAGCCATTTAGATGTAGGATCCTACCATTTGAGGGTGTCTTGCCAGAAAAGAAACAGATGGTGCCAATAAAAAGCAAAAATGAACTTCATTCTTCCATAACAAGGCAATAAACCCCAGCATAATATTATTATTTTCCATAAGTCAGGTCTTAACGCATCGGGGGCAAAAGATGAAAAAACTGAAAAAAGAAACCTTGTGCTTTTGTTTCAAGGCTTTGATGTCATCACTGTTGGTTTTTGGAAGAAAGCTCACAAAACTCTAAAAATCCTTTTTAGCCTTTAGGTTGCTCTGCTTAGGGATTTAGAAAGGATGTCAGTGTAGGGTTACAGACCAGACGACAATTCTCTTTGCTGCCAGGTGTATGTGGGCTGGAGGGATAAATAAGATGCATGGAGATGAAGTTTGTAGTTATCTCTTTTCCCATATATTGACAGAATACATTTCACTATGCACTGACTGAGGGTTTTATAATTTCTCTCCCATCTCTAGGATCCCTTGGGTATGTGAATGTTTTTCTTTCTCTCTCTTGTTTCCCCATTCTGGCTTGCAAGTTTATCCCACACACCTGCAAGAGCAGGATCTTTCAGTCACAAAGAGCTGCCAGAGCTCTCATGACAAGGAGGAGACATAATTTGGAGCATCTTTTTCAGCTTCATTAATAACGAAACACCTGTGAGCTAGGGAGTTTAAGAGATTGTGTCTTCATCATTTATGAATCTTCCTCCCTGCTGTGGCACTTAGCTCTTTGCCAGTTCAACCTGGCACAATTCCTTAGCATCCAAAATTTAAAAAGGAGAAAAGTGCACTTTTGTCTCCAGTGAAAGCAGCATGGACGGTGAAGGCAGGAAGAAAACACCACCAGGAGCTGAAAACTTACCCTTGCTAGAGCTGGTAAGAGTGACAGCCTTTACACTGCTGCCTATTTATTCTCAGTTTGACACTTTCCTGTTGTTATAAGAAAAATAATGGACAAGGGAAAAAATAATTCTAATGACTCAAGTATGACATTATAGCTGCTCCTCTCCACCACAGTCCCATTCCAAACTTACCATAGTACATGGGTTTTTAAATTTTATTGATGAATAAAATAGCTGTGGCAAAAGCAGAGAACAGCTTCTAAGCCTATCTTTTAAGTTTCTAAAGGGAAGAACTGCCATTAACACATTCTTGCCATGAAAGGTTAAACCCTTTCAAAGATTTATTTTGTAAGTCATTGTCTCTACTGGAAAGCTTCGATGAACACTCTCACAAAATGTTCCTTTCTGAAGCACTACCAAAGGAAGGGCATTTGATTTGCAACCAAACTAACAGCAGCTATACAACACGTTGTGGTTAATTTGACCTCTGAGGACACTGGAGCACTTTGCAAACTATCCCAGACTCCCAGGCACTGAAATCGCCTTTTGATATCATCTGAGTTATTGCTGTCCCCCATGAGCCTTTTGAAATTCTCTCAATACAAGTGTTAGGACCCAGGAGTCCTTTGGTAGACAGTATAAATGCAAGCCAGAGATCATTGTATAAATCAATTATTACATCTCACAGTGTTGTTCAATAGGATTAAATAACCTGAAGTTCTGATACATATCCCTATCTAACTGTAGTAGACACGACAGTGACCACCATCAAAGAAATTACCTGATGGTATAGTATTTGCATTAAATATTGGATGAGAAGCCACATCTTCAAATGCCAGGGAGTCACTGAGGCACAGAAGTGAATGACTAAATCTGTCTTTTGTGCATTTTAAAGAAAAAAGTACAGCTTCTGTAATTATTTTTGCTCTTACTTTGGAGATGGTGCAGAGGTGCACCATCTTTGTACTGATGCTCAGTATGTCCTGCCCTCTTGTAATATGTAGCATATGTGAGTAAAAATCTCAGATTCTTACAATCTGAGAAATAGGGGGTTTTTTTAGGATATACAGATTTTGCACAAAATTTCCATTTTATGTACTCCTTGCAGAAGAAATGTAGTAAAAATAATGATCTAAAATGAGAAGTCTGAGCAAGAGCTGATGTACCACAGGTTTCCCCCAGCTCTGCTAATGGACCTCCATGCAACTAACAGGGTCTTTCCTTTTTTTTTAGCAAGGCATTTCTGGCTGCCCTTGAGTTGTTCCACTCTGTGATATAATCACAGATTCTGGAAGCAGAAAATATTCTGGTGCTTCATCATATAAACAATGCCTTGAACCTGCCCCATCAGGGCTGTCATACCAGCTCATTAACAGACCCAGCAATGGGTGGAACCCTAATGGGAGCAAGTGTCTCTCTGTGATATGCCCGACTTACAAGTTCAAATTCAGACACAAAGAAATGCAGCTGAGACCTTTGTTCTTTTCTCATGTGGCAAGTACTGGAAACCCCACTGGAACTTCAGAAGGGTAAGACACATAACATGGTTTTCCTCAACATTCAGTGCCTGCAAGACCAGGTGTCAATAACCCCTACCACAGATTAGCTGGGAATTTTGGAAATGCATATATTAAAATGTCACAACAGAAAAAAAACCCCAATAATTTTAGAAACATGCTATTTAAAAATCCACTCAGTTCTTATGGCTTTGAATATTTCCAAGTTCATTCTTACAGCATAACTAAGTTATGGACAGAAGAACTGAAGTGCTTTAAATGGTAGGACATTCCACTGCTGTATTGGTTGAAAAGTATAATTCAGAGAGCTTTGTGCTTCATTCTGAGTCACTGTTTTAGTCTAGTTTGTAAAGAAAACTGGAAAGTTTCTTAAACACCTATTCTTTTTGTGAAAAAATTAATAAAAAATCCCAGTAGGATGGAAAATACAGCATCCTGGCTCAAAGACTTCAAGACATAATATTGAAAAAAAAACCTGAAAAAAAAGGAGGAGACATACACAGTGAAAAGAGCATATAAGAAAACAACTGAGTGAAGAAAAGGAATGCAAAGGAATTTTCTGCTTATTGTTATGTCTCTATTCTCTCCTCCTAATTACCATATACTTTAGCAAATAATAAGACAAAATAAGCAGATGAGATCCACAAGAGCAATAAGCCTCACTCACAGATTAAAAGCAGGTGGCAGAGTGAGAGAATAATGTGAATGGGTAGGACTTCTGCTCTGGAGGAGAAAGACGTCATAGACACAGCTCTCACAGCCTGGGCTCCCAGCACCTCTGGGGAGTGGGGCAGCCCCCACAGCCAGGCTCCCACAGAGAGCAGCACTGTCCAGGGCTTCTTTCTCACTCTAGTAACATGAAACCACAGAAAGAAAGCTAGAACTCTCAGATTCAGTGTAAAGTTACAAAAGCTTTTGTCAGTGCCAAACAAAGAACACAACTGAGGCAGTGTCATTGAATTAAGAAATAAAAGATACAGTCTCAACTTGTATTTATAGTCTAAGTCTGCTACCTATGTAGTGCATATATCTCTCCTTACCTTCTAGTATTTACTTATAACTAACATATTTAATGCATAAGCAAGAATTATATAGAAAATATAAATTCTATGAGTACAATATGGATCACCCACTGAGTACAAATAATCACCCTGCTGAGAAGAGTGTCTTACTTTACAATCTCCTGTGCTATCTTTTCTACACTCCCAGCATATGAAGGTCTTCCTGAAGCCAGGATCAGCTCTGACAGCCCTGCAGCAGGGTGACACCAGGGGCCTGTGCTCAGGCAACTCAGTGGTACTGTTAACATTTAGAACCACAATCGACAACACACATCAAGCAATTTGCATGTAATGGTGTTGAGTGGCTTCTAAATTTAAAAAACTGAGCATATTGCCCACTCAAAGGGGATAGTCCTTGTTATTTTGATGTTAGATGTGATTTACAAGGCCAACAAGTTAACAGCACAACCAATAGCTAACAAATCTGTACCATATGGATGTGGCTCTACAGATGACAAACACGCTTTGACTCACCTGCAGTTTATTTTCTAGTATACATAAATGCCTGCACTCAGGCTTTATTTGGACTCTTATCCAGTACTGTCAACAGTTTAAAAATTGAGAGCAATTTCAGTCAAGAGTTTCACAGACCAGCACTGTAAATAGTCTTGGGAAACATGACATCCAACTCTTTAACAAGCATTTGTCATTAACTTATATAAGCCTATGACTGTAAAGGTGGGGGTGAGGGGGAAGGAAAGGAGTAAGAAAAAAATAAATCCTAGTGCTACCTTACTAATTAACTAGAATGGTGATTAAAACACAGGAGTACAAAATACCCTTACAGCAAGGAATTGGTTGGGCCACTGGTAAGCCCAAAGCTTGACCAAACTATTGTCTTGAATGACTCAGAGGGTTGAAGGGAATAACTACTTATGGAAAAAAAATCCATCAGATATCTCTCTTCTGTTGTTTATATTATTGACCTGATCACTTGGCAGGGTACGTGAACAATGTTAAGTCAAATTCCCAAATGGTTTAATTCAGCACAGCTTAATTCAGCTTTAATTTAGCACAGTTTCATTGACTGCAGTCCAGCTAGGCTGATTTATTCCAGCTAAAGGGTTAGCCCCACTCTAGTGTAACTGGTGAAAACTATTATCCACTGAAAGCATGATCATAAAGAAAAAGGTATTGAGAGGCATGGTATGAAATACAGGGTGTTGATATACTGAATGCTAACAATGTTTATCGCAAAGACAGCTCACTCTTTCATTGCTGTGATTATAGTTGCCTTTTGTTACAACAGAGCAAAAGAAGGACATCTTTATTGCTTGGAAGTCCATGTGCTCCTCCTATTTATCTTGCACTTGAAATCTTTACCCTTAGTTTGTGACAACATAATTATCTCCATGGAAACCAGCTAAATTGTCATGAAATAGAACGCTTACGTAAGCCCTGGACCCTGCTTCTTTCCCAGGCAGCACGAGCACTGTACAGACTGACCTGGGCACATCTACACGGGCCCACCCTCCCCCTCGCAGAAATGCCAGAACACACTGCTTGTCCTGTGCAGCCAAATTACTTACTGCCTTAAGGTTTCATAAAGAGCTTTCCCAGAAGGCTTCATTAATTGTTCAATGCAAAGAAGAGTCACTCTGCTTAGATATTCAGATATCTGTATGTCTACCTAAGTTAGGCTTACGGTGATTTATAGAACAGTACAATCTATGAAAGGTGTCATGGAAAACATCAGTGCTCTACAAAACTGAATTTCCAGTTTCACAGTCTGAAAACACAAGTCTAGCAAGGCAAATATTTCCTAACATGAGTTAGAGTGTTCATATCATGGAAGCTTAGCAACAATGAGAAGATTATGTATGGGAGTTTTATTAAAGTATTTTTCCCTTAGTGCTTTTTGAAAATCCCACTGCACACTATTAGTTGCAACTATGCTGGGCCAATCCTATTAGCTATCTCCATTAAGTGTTCACAACTTCCCCTGGAAGATGTATTCTTCCATTCCAGCAGATATTTTATAAATTAATTGCAGGCTTTTCACAGTTAAGTTGCATTCATTTTATTTTTAAATTCAGCATGCACTGATGCTTTGGATAACAGTACAGAGAGACCCTCAAATACTTCACTGTGTTTAATAAATAAATAAATGTGTGTATACACACACAGACTTTTCTGGGGATGGAAGAGAGGAATAGGAAATGTGTGGTTACATAGCATGCATTTGTGACACATTGCAGATATCTAAAGGCCAAATTATTTTTAGCCTGCTTTCCTAAAGAAATGACTCTTTTGTGCTTGTGCCTCTGCCTGTTCCTTTGATTCTACTGGCCAGCTACCCTTAACAGACAGGCAGTATTATCAGAGAGATTGCTGCTAAAGATTTCACAAAAGCCAGAGCCAAATTCTGTCCCCATTAAGGAGATGCTCAGAGGACTTTGTCCCTGTACATTCTCACGGCATCACTTCTGGCTGCTCATGCTGAGGACAGGCTCATTCTGCACTAGCAAGGATATGTGCTGTCTTTGTCCCCTCTGCACAAGAGGTTATGAGTTATTGGGGAGCAATTACAAAACACTAAGTTAAACAACTTCATCAGAAAACAGAACTGAAACATAGAAAAGACTCTGAGGTACTGCCGTGGAGAAGACGTGATGAGGCGAAATGAAGTTGATGACATGACAGAACACATGAAGAAATTGGACAGAAATCAGCAAGACTGTATTAGCGAAAGCTCATACGGGAGTTGTTCCTGGAAAAGCAAGCGCTCTCTTATTGTAAAGCAATTAACTGGAATTCACTGTCAAAGGTATTGCAATTTTGCAAATTATTTCAAGAGAACAGTCATCTAAATTTACTAATGCTTTCTGTTTCAGGTGAATACATAAGGCTTTCCTCCCCCAAGCTACTCATTTCTAAAGCTGTCCTGTGCTCCAACAACTGCAATTTCATCCTACACTGTATTTAGTAAATTGCACTGAAGTGCGTGAAGCCTTCCCATAATTTCTGTAAACATGGCTGTATATCTAAAGGCAACTCTTACATATGGGTCATTATCTATTCTAGTGCTTGATATCTCCTATTCATAACCACGTCATCTCAGTAAAAATGAAGTTGTTCTGCATTTAGATACCAAGTAAGATATTCTAAAATATATAAAATACAAGCATTTCCATAAACATAATTTTATATATATATAGAGAGTAGATTGTATCATTCATATAATGCCTTTAAACCAAACAAAATACACATCTGGAGATTTAGAGAGCTCTACAAGCACTAGGCATTTTGCTTGAATGCATCATTACCTGTATACCTATATTATCTTCTTCTGGGCAGTGGTAACGAGTGAATCTGAAATCGTTAGGCTGTTTTGTCACCCATCTGAAGTTTAGTATAAACTGAGTCAGGAAAACAAGAGGCCAGACACAACAAATTTCCTGAAAGGGGATGGTGAGTAACAGAGCTTACACATATGGTGTGGCACCTGGTGCTCATTACATACAAATCAAACAAGCTCATCATTCTTGTAAAGCATTTCTCCAATATGAGCCTGTTAAACCCCCTTCTCTTCTATTTCTCTCTAATTTTTAGGCGTCATGGTCAAAAGGTGACAACCACTAACAGGAACATACCAGTTTGCCTCCAGGGAATAGGCTGCAGCTGAGTTCCCTATTTCATTGTGTGGTCCTGTAAGATTAGGGCACATGACCCACCCACAACAGCTGAGAGCACTTAGTAGTACTCCCTCCCTCATTCCATCCTATGGGATGCATTTCAGAAGCTCTTGACTAGACTGAAAAAAACCCATGGAGCTCAAAAATATCTGACAAGAGTAGCAGAAAGCCTGCAAAAAGTACGCAAAATAGAATTGTTAACATCTCATATTTGAACCAACATGACAGAAGTCTTACTGCAAGAGTGGGGCAGCCTCAGAGGTTACCCCAGTTAAATGTATCAAATCAAATGCAGAATATTCCCTAATGCTGTTTAATAAAATGTGGCCCCAGAGCATTTGCATAAGAGAGGACATGTACAGTATAAAGGACTTCTGGGCTTCTCCAAGTTATCTCCCATAGAGTTTCCCATAGCCTTTTCCTTAGGTTTGCAGAAGGCAGAACACATTTAATGACCTAATAATTAACAAAGAAAGGCTTTAATTATATGATAATTTAATGACTGGGTTAGAGAGGGCTTGTGTTATGAAATGAGATGTCTTACAGGAGCACTCTGGCAAAGTGCACATCCAAAATAGATCCATTTTAATTTGCATGTGCTTTTTGGTCTAGAATACCCACCAAATACTGCCAAAATGACCAGCTGATGCTGTGATTGTACCAAATAGTACAAGAAAAAGGGACTATCCTGCTTCTCTGAGTAGCTGTGTGAGCTCAGTAGCTCTGTAGTACAGCACATCAATTACCAGTAATTACCCCCTCAGATTCCTGTTACTTAAAAAAAAACAACCAAAAAAACCCCATAAAAAACAAACTCAAACTTTTCATCTAGGTTTCATATAGAAAAGGTGATGCTGGAGGGACAGAACAGCGTTTTCAAATGGGTTCTTTTTTCCTTTCTTTCTAAAGGTCAGAGTCTGTAAATTTTAACTTGTTGTATAAGAGTTTGGATTCACTAAGGCTTCTGAAACAGATCAAAATAAAAGTTGTGGAATTAGGCAGAGAATAGTAAAACAACAGTATTCAGAATAAAGACAACCTGAGATGATACATGAATCTCTCTAAGGAGCCACTATCTAGCATTTTAATAAAAAAACCTCATCATAGTGCTATTTTGCAATATTTTTCAAAACCTTCATCTTCTACTCAAGGAAGAAATGTAACATTTTTTACCATAGAAACATCTCATTACATTTAACTATGTCATGAGGGAAGGCAGCTATACATGACTAATACATCATCAAAGCCAGAAAAATAAAACTGTTGGTAGCAAATTGCTTTATGAAAAGATTTTGTAAGTGAACATATATTTAATCTCTGTTAACTTTTTCCCCCTTCAGCTTAGAGAAGGGGTTTCTCTGTCACTGCAACACGAAAGTATCATCTATCATAAGAGGAACAAAAGACCAAAGCACTATTCAAAGATGATAACATGAAAGACTTTGAGAGCCTTTCATGCCTTCAGTCACATAGTTCTGAATCCTCCCCTTCTCTATTATTTCTGTATATTACTATATAAAACCATGCATCTATCCAATGGAAGATCTCATCTGGAGGTCAAAATTTAAAATGATACTTAGGCAAAACTACAAATTGTTAATGTGCTTCCTCAAATCCAAGCTCTTTATTTTTCTAGTTGTCATAGAAGTTATACCTAACAGGTGAAGGTATCTGTCATAAACCAATCTACCCTTAGTGCCAGAGAATTTAGGCCCAATTGTAAAATCTCTACAAAATAATACGTCTTTTAATGTCTTTAGTACTCTTCTCTGAGGACCTCAAAGTATTTCAGAAATTATAATTAACAACTTCCTAATCAGATTCATATTTTTCTTACCAATAGAGAAGAGAAACATAAGCTTTTTTTGCAACATTTTTTTAAGTCTTAAAATAAGCCTGTGGCAGAGTTAAGAACAGAACCTATTATCACAGATGTCCAGTTGCTTTGAACACAAAAGCATTAGTTCAGAATGTGTCTTGTTCTTGTTTAGAACTATTTTCTATGTTACTAATTTTGTAGACAAAATGTAGCAGAGCACTGAAATCTTTCAGTGGTTTTTGTACAGCCATAGGTACATGAAGTATTTATTCACATGTTGACATGAATTGTTTCTATGTAGCCTATGAGAATTCTTTCTTACTCTGTTTTCTTTCTACTACGTCTTCAATTTTTCCACCTCTCATCAATCCTCCAGAAGTACAGCACATGCATTTTAATGGAGAATACATCAAAGGTCGACAATGATGCCTGGCTACTCAACAGAATGCCAAACTGGTGAATCACAGCTCACAGGCTAAACAAAGACCAATCTACACACTCTACATGGGCTTGGGTTTTAATCTCTCTAAGCAGGAATATACTCAATGTACTTGCCTGGGCTCAACAACATTTAGCTCTGCTTCTACCACTCACACACAGTTTTGCAGCCTTCTAGAAATATCAGCAAAATCTCTAACACCTAGATCTGTTAAAAGCTTGTCTTTGCCAACCCTCCTGAAAATATCTTTAAACACATTAAAATTCTACTTGAAGAATTAAAGCAAAAATTGAGGTGGAAGGATTTTTGCAGGATAGTGTATGAGAGAATTGTGCTTGCAAAAGAGGATGTAAAGGAAATACAATTTATTGAGAGGAAATAAGCTATATCTTAGATGAGGTCATGCCTATACAGCATTGTTTGTCTGCTGGAACTAGAAGCAAGGATGAATGGATGAGATGACATGAGATGTAAGACAGTTCCAGAATTTCATCCATGCTCAATATGTGCCATCCATTCAGTAGTAGTGTTGTTGTTACATAGTGCCTCTCCCCTCTGTAGAATAATTTCATTTTTAATGGAATAAATACATAAATTTAAAACCTGAAAGCTTGCCTGCAGCCATTAGTTGCTTATTGACAATGTCCATGCCTTTTCCAAAAGACCCTTTCTTACATCCCTCAATAACTGGCAAGTCAGAAGGCAGAATAAAATGAGTAAACTGAAACCAAAAGATGAAATTCAAATTTCTAATCCATGGAAATATTGTGCTACCCCAATACTGTGTTGATTATTGTCCCTCTTCACATGATGAATACCATGAGAGCTCACAGTACTGAAGATAATAGCAGGCAAAAAATAAGACAACTCACATCTCCAGGGCACATCAAGCACAAAAATCTACATCTTTGGGTGATCAGAAATACCAGAAATCTACTGGAAGAAGCCATTCTGCAGCTATTTGACTTAAAACCAGATCTACTTGACCCAGGATTAATACATCAACATATCAACACCAATCCTGTGCCAACAGTGACTGTAATCCCAGCACTCCTCCCCTCAGCACTGCTGGAGGTGTGGAAGAGGGACAGGTCTGTTCCCAGGACAGGCAGTAGGAACAAAGATTCTGATGGCTGGGTGACAAACACCTCCTTCCTTATGTCTCATGAGTGCCACTTACTTCTTCTCACTGCTGATGAGAGCACCAGAGGAGCCTTCCAGGATGCAGAGACACACCATTATGTAGAAGCCCAGCAGATGTTATTTGTGCATCACATGCTGCAGATTCTGTTCGGCATCAAAGGCTAAAAGATGTTTTTTTTCTAAGGCCTATAGCTTGTCAAGAGCTGTTTGGGGCTGGAGATATGAGGCATCTGTAGAAAAACTAAAATATTTACATGTTTTAATGTGTTTAGAGTCCCGGCAGATGCAGATGCACCCTTCCTGCTTGCAGAGAGCACAGTGGTCTCACACCTACTCCCATTTTCAGCCCAGTACATACCCAAGCCCACTGGGAAATAAGAGGTGTAACCACAGCTGAGCAGAGGCTACAAAACCAAAGCTTTGGAGGAAAGAACTTTGTAAGAACTTCCCAAGTCCTCCTCTGAAGACAGACCCACATATGACACTGTCACGAAGACAGCATCCAAGCCAGCCAGAAATAAATAACACATTAGAAATAAGAGAGCAGGGGCGGGGGGGAAATGTTGATTTTTTTATTTTAAATTAAATACTCTTGCCTAGTTTTCCTTAGCTAATTAGCATCCCTTCTTAGCGGTTTAAGTAACTGCTCATTTAGATCAGTGAATGATTGCTCTGAGATTAGGGTGTGGGAAAAAATTTTCTGTTGGGAATAATCTACTTATGCTACTGTTTATTTGAAGCAGTGATAAACATAGAGATTTTCCTTCCATATGTGCCAAGTATAAGGGAAAGCAGAATGATTAATGAACCCTTGCATTTTACCAATAAATTACTTACTTCAGACACAAATTTATAGTTTTCATTAGTACAAGTTTCATTAGTTTCATTGCAAGTTACTCTTGTTTTTTTAGGAATGTTTATATTATTTTCGTTTGATCTGCTGGGAATGACATTTTGCGCACCATTATTTATAATCTACAAAAATTAATTATGCTTCTAATTAACAGCATGAAAATAAATTATTGCTCAAGGAGTTATTTATTCAGTTGTAAAGCAGGAGCTTTAAGACTGTACATATATACACACATTTCATTTGTGCTTCTAGCATTTTCCCTTTCTTCCTTTCTGTTTTACTTATTCATTTCTTCCCAGATTTCTGAGGTCCATTAAAATTTGGCCTTTGTGTAAGTTTTCAGAATCTTAAATTTTTTCTTTCTTCTTCAATAACCAAGAACAGGATATACAGTTTGATATGCATTTGCCTTCCTATACAAAGGCTAAGGCATCGAAATAAATTAATAGTGGGAAAGAAAAAGTGAAACTACTTTGACTTGTTAATGTACACCCTTCTCATGGCCATTTAATGAAATCAGCAGCTGTAGAATATGCTAAAGGTGGCTCCAGAGGCTGACATTTCATTATCTAGAGAGCACAAAAATGGGACAACCACGATGCAAACTACTCTTTTCTGCTCTCCTACTTTATTCAGATGCAATTAGGAGTCACCTTGCAGTAAAGGTAGGACACCCTGTCCCACTCCATTCTCACCTCCTTTTGTCAGGTGTCAGTTGTCAGTGGACCTTGGTGGCTTGTCCCTGTGAAGTGGGTCTGACACCTGTTACCTCCTCTCAGAGCCTCCCAACAGCTGTTGTGTGACAGAAACTCTCAGTTACAAAAGGGGTGAGCAAATGCAACCCATAATTACGGTGGTTGTGCCTGTTTCCCATACATTTACAAGTTAATGGTAGATACAGTCATAAAAAATATTATGAACTGATGTTGCAGAATATTCAGAGAAAAGGCTCCTTAAATCACAAATATTCAGTCACCCAAATATTAAAAGTATTCTACATAGGATATCAGGGAAATTGGTGGTGTTATGTCCAGGCAGACCACCTCCAGTTTTCAAATGTAAACAGCTAGAAAGTAATTTCCAAACATTCTATGAACTGCAGTATGGTCATGCAATTCCTTTTATATAAGTGAACCCAGGCTGCCTACTCATAGACACAGGATAGAGAAAGAAGGCAACTGCCAAATTGTTAACTGTCAAGCCAGAGAGAGGCTAAAGGTGTATCTTTTTTTTTAAGGAAAGATAAAAATCAACTACCAAAATAAGTCATCTGATATTCAATTAATCCTTCATAGCCTTTAAAAAATAAGGTCTAAGACATCTAGTACAGTTTTCCACTGTGTGTTTTAAGCCATGGTGCACACACACATCTGAAATTAATATTCCTTCACCATGGATCTCCCTCTTTCTTCCCAAGCCCCAAATGTCAGCTGAGGTTTAGTGCTTCAGCAAAGGTGCACAAGCACTCTCTGTGCTGTCCTGCAGACACAGTCACACCTGTTCCTGCAGAGCTGCTCCATGCTTTTCCCATTCCTCTTGGGCAGCCAGAGGCCCCACACCTGCCCACAGGAGCCCTGGCTCTCCCTGGGCCAGACACAGTGAAGTGACCACCCTGGCAGCCAGTCTGCCAGATGCTTGCTGGGGGCTTGTCCTAACACAGACCTCTCCAAAGCAAGCTGCAGAAGCAGCTGGAAGTTTTTGGACACAGCCATAGACTAAATGAATAAGATGATTAAATAAAACAGGTTTTTAAGACACAGTCTTGTATTTATAGATGGGGCAGCTGCTGCTAAAAAAGAATCCAACTCTATGAGCTGTGAGGGGTTTGTGCATGGCAAACACAGCAATGGCTGAGGGTGACTGATGTGTTCCACCAAAACATCCAGCAGCTCCTCCTCTTCCTAGCAGTGGAGCTGGAGAAGCCTCCCTAGGGAGCAGACTTTATTTCCCATAGAAAGTTTTTATTAGCTGCCACTGTGACTCTTGCTTCAGCCATGGCCACATGCCAGGGACCTTAGCAAGAAGGGGAGCACAGGTTGCTGAAACATCAAAAAGAAAGTGCAGCATGATGACAGCAGTGTGAGGGGAATCTGTTGGCAGCAAGAGGGACAGGAGACTCAGAGTCTTCCACGGGTAAGACTTTCTGAACCTGTTACATAGAAACTCCCATAGGTCAATATTATTTCATACTTCATGCACCTGCCACAGGCTGCATTTATGGTGGGGATGCTCCTGCTTCAAGAGAGGCTTCCCTCTGCAGAGGAGACCATGTGCAAACCCTCACTCTGAGGTAAGGGAAGGTGCTCACCTCAGCTGTACCACTGCTAGAGGACAGGTAGGATAAGACCCAGACCCACTGTTTTAAAATTGGGGGGGCAATATGTGGAACTACTGACTATAAAGCACTGTCCAGGACTGTTGCAGTGCATGATTAGGATTTTTCAATTTTGCATATGTTTCTTGTTTCTTGTAATGGTATGTTCCCTTTCTCCCTACCCTCCCCTGTCCCATTCCCTCGTGGTGTCTCCCTGGCCTATCTGCCCAGGTAGCCCAAGGTGCCCACCCACTTTCATTGTACTGTTAAGCACCCAAGTCCAAAGCTAAACTCTTTACCCCAGAGATTGGTCTAAAAGTTACTCCCTGCTCAGGGTACTCTGAAAGAGTACTTAAGGGGGTAACAGAGGGCCAGTNAAGAGGGACAGGAGACTCAGAGTCTTCCACGGGTAAGACTTTCTGAACCTGTTACATAGAAACTCCCATAGGTCAATATTATTTCATACTTCATGCACCTGCCACAGGCTGCATTTATGGTGGGGATGCTCCTGCTTCAAGAGAGGCTTCCCTCTGCAGAGGAGACCATGTGCAAACCCTCACTCTGAGGTAAGGGAAGGTGCTCACCTCAGCTGTACCACTGCTAGAGGACAGGTAGGATAAGACCCAGACCCACTGTTTTAAAATTGGGGGGGCAATATGTGGAACTACTGACTATAAAGCACTGCCCAGGACCAAATGCATACAAGAAGGGTCTTGTTGAACCCCTAAACACTATGGCACTAAGACCATATTGATCTGAAACTTTACAATAAAGGTACAGCAATTTTGCTTTAAATATACAGCACATACAGAAGGGGAAGCCTTCTTTTCCAATCCTGGTCCTTAGTCATCTGGTTTTCTTTCTAGTTGCCATGTGGGTCATGTTGAAAATGTAATGAGACTATCAAAAGGTATGTTGGACAGTTTAATAGAGAAGTCTCATAAACAGATGTTAGTAATGAACAGCTACCAGATAGATTAACATATCTTCTTTCTAATAAAATGTAATGTAAAATAGACAGATTGTGATACTCAACAACCTCAGTAGTGGAGTTAAAACTGAATTATATGGAAGAAAAAACACCTCTGTTCTGATTTCAAAATTATGATGATCTACTATTATGATCCATCACTAGCAGAGCAGTAGGTGAAACAATAATAAATCACTTCTATTTATAATGCAGCAAATCACAAGAAGTATCAAAAGGAGTTATAATTCATTTTCACTTCAGGTCATAATTAGACATCCACTGTATTGTATTTTTCCACAGGTATATCCCTAGCTCAGCAATTCATAATCCATCACACAGAACCAAAACAAATGTAAACTGAGTAAAAAGCTATTTCTCTCCCCAATGCATTTAACATACTTATTAAGTAACTGTAATAAGTACAGCTATGCAGTACACACAAGTGATATGCAGTACATATTTTTTCTATTATGCTAATATAATTCAGTAATTTTTGCAAAATTCCCTGATGGCTTTTGAATTTGAGGACTTACTAAAAACAACTGCGTGCTTCCAAGCATACGTTTACCAGCTATTTGCCAAGCGGTTTGGATAATACAGGGGGTGATTTCTCAGCCAGATACTGGCTGCTGGTTTCCTCTTAGTTTCTGAGTGCACAGCTATTCAAGGGAGATTAGCAACAAACTGGTATGGATTTGCATTTGAGGAAGGAATTCAGTTATTTTACCTTTTCTTGTTCTTCTCCCAGTGTGAGAAATTTTGCTCCATGGATCACGCAGGAAGCCGTGCTGCTAAAAAGCAGCAACTGTGATACACACCTGCTCAGATCAATGGAGTTTATTATAGCAAGGATTAGAGAGTCTTAGTCATATTTACAAAGAATTTCTCTCCAAAGCAGAGTGAAGCCCATGTATCTTATTCTTCATAAATAAATACCTTTTTTAAAAGAAAAAATGTAGCACAAGATTAGTTTGGACATAGAGACCTTGTGTTTTACTTTGAGAAATTGTGAGATCAGCCTTGCTGGAAGGAAGGTGTTTTCTGGATGTCAGATCCAAGCCTCTAAAGTCCAGGACCACCATACTGCTTTTTTAACATGCACATGCAGGGGTTTCTGAGGCACAAGGACTATTCATTAAATAGGACACTACATTGTACATCTCTCATTGGCACAGCCAAGGCCAATGGGTATCTTATAAAACCACAACAAATGCAAGGCACAAGTTCAGAGACATCTGGTGAAAGTTGCAGCAAACTGCTTAAACTTCCTATGAGTTGTGGTGTTACTGCTGCCCTGTGTTACTGAGCTTGTCACATTTCCATCCTCTCCTGCTCTGACCTTTCACTCGAGCTCTGCCCCTTCACTTGGGCTCCTGACACTCTGACCTATTCCCAGCAGTGACAAACAGCACATTTCAGCCCCAATTTACAACTGGCTGAGGTCAGGCTTCAACACCTCCAGCCATTATTCTACAATCCTGTTGATTACAGAGTTATTCCATGAGAACCTCTGTCTTCCACTTAAAACATATCCTCCCATTATTTTGTCACGCCTAAGACCACAGCTGAAGAAAGCAGCCACCCAATATCAAAAGAGGCCCACTTCTGAAGAACACCGTAGGAAACATGAAGGAAAGCTGTGCATGCTTACCTGTATTCACAAACTTTTAGCGAAGAAAAAGTTATTGGTATCCTGTGGTGGTGGGGGAATTCTGGGGCACAGCTCCTTCAGCCCATGCAGGTCTTGGAGTCAGCAGGGTTAAACACACCCTCCTGACACAAAAAAAGCACCAGGTCCCTGTGGCAGGGGGGGACCTGCCCCTCCAGGTCTGTCTATGCCAGATTTGGCAGAGACATCTGTCTGATAAATAGCTCATTTTGCAATCACTATCATATAATTTAGTATTTTGACAGGTGCATAAACTTAACATGAGCTTTATATAAATATTAAACAGTCTTTCTAAAAATGAAAGCTCTGAAATGAACACAGTTCCCTACCTTAATAATTATTCTGAGGAAAGGTTTTGCTGAAGAAGAAAGTAAAAGATTTCTCTAGTCAAAGAGCACTGGAGTAATTTGGTGATATTGTATTTCAGTTTTGTGACTGTCATTTTCAGGTGCTATTGAACCAAGAATTTCTACCTTTTATTTCGGGATTCTTGTTTTTTGTTTTGTTTTGGGATTCTTATATTTTGTTTTGTAGTGGAGTTTGGGCTATTTGTTGTTTTTATTTTAATTTCTTTTACAATTCAGGCTTATCTCTTTCCCCTTATCCTGAAGGGAGATGTTTACTATAAATTTGCAACAATATCTCAGAATGGGATCAAGGCTGAATGAACACACAAGAAGATTTAAGAAAGCAAATAGATGATAGAATTAATGAAGATGTTCCCTCCTGATGCTCTTCCTGTTGGCATACCCCCTTCACCCCATGACAGCCCTTCTGTTGGCCACCTCCTTTCTCCTGGCCACTGTTCCTGCCCTTGCTGGGTAAGGCTTTGTTCCTGGAGAAGCACTTAAAGGATAAATCCTGAAGCCTTTGTGCTGCTTTTTTTGCCTTTTTATTTTTTTCCCCCTCGCAGACATTGATTTTACCAAGAATGTACTCTGCTCTCAGCACTTATTGCAATCAACACGAAAATAGTGTGGTACCACTTTTGAGGGTACCTTTCTTGTTTTGTCTCCTGTTACAAAAGATCATTTAAAGTGAATGATACAGCTGGAACCTGCTGCTTAACTCCTTGTAAAAATGTTCTTTTCTTTTTTTGTCCTTAAATACAGCATTTAAAGTAACCTTTTATGAGGCCTTCCTCTTCTCATGATGAAACTAAAAAAATAGTGGGCTAAATATACTCCTATTATGTCCTACTAATGACAATTAAAAGCTACCCAAAAAGCATGGCTTATTTTAAGGATTGTTTTAATGGTCATCAGATAAACAAACTGTCCAACACAACGGAGAGACCCAATCTTGGGAGTGAAAATTATGACCCACAAGATCCTGATTCCTAATTCTCCCCTGTGGTTAAATCTGAAGGTTCTTAGCTAAAAACAGCGTGCATGCCTCAAAACCCCAACAGAGATACTGCCCAAGACACCAAAAACTTCAGTGATAGCCACAATGTAAATCACAGGTTCTGACATCTGCTTCCATTACTTCCTTGTACACCATTTTTAAAACATCATCACATTTACCTGTATAAAATTTATTTGTTTATTAACTAGACGAGTAAACTCTATACATCCCATCCTACATTGGATGTTTTGCTCATTTCTCACTTTTCTTCTTTAGGGAACCACTTTTAGAGTAAACTTAGCTCCGTGATGAGTTCTTTTTTTCCCCTATAACTTCTGCTGTATTTCACTCTTTTATGCCTTCATTGAAATCCCTTGCTGACATGCAGATACAAAGAGAAAAGAAATATTCAGGCATCACTTTTATAAAGGATTAAATTCTGCTGGATATGACACTGAAGGTGAAGTTTTCAAAAGATAAACTTTCCCATAGGATTGAATGACATAATTCTAAAAACGCTTTCTTAAAATTGCAGTTTATTAATAATGACCTTATGCAAACAAATGCTGTGGAGCTCGTTTTTGTAACACATCAAAAGTAAAGCAAGCCCATAAAATCCAGAATGTTCTTTTCTATTGTTCTTTGGTATTCAGACACTGAATATATTTTCTTGTCCTTTTTTTTTTT
>VXBB01015790.1:0-11190 GCA_013399915.1 Illadopsis cleaveri | reverse complement strand
TTTTTTTTTTTTTTTTTTTTAAATTTTAGACCAGTGAGTTTATCAGATAAGTTGATTCATGATGCCACACACAGAGCCATCTTCCTTTAATCTGCAGGGCATGGCTTTGAGGATGCACTGGATATGTGACTCTGCAGCTCTGTGTCATCATGTTGCTGACAAAGTAAATGAGGAAAGCCAGTCCAAACTCTTCTTTCAGAGTCTAGTAAAACTAACCTAGTGTTTAACTAAGCTAGTGTTAGTGTTTAGTTTATTATTTAAAGGGAGGTGTGGGCTGCTCGCCTCAGGTCTAGGCCTTGTGTGTATTACTTTAATGCAAAAAAAAATCTCAGCTATGGAAAAGGGTGAATTGACTATAAATAAGTTTCATTGTAATAAATTAATATGATCACTGCTCCTTGTGCCACATTCTAACACCAGAAAATACAGCCATGGGTCCATAAGTTGAAAATCTAGACCAACTGTAAACATAAGATACTTTGAATTCAAAATCCAGTTCATTAAATGCAAATGCCAAGAACATTTACCAGAAGTTTTCAGGAAAATCCAATTCTTGTAACTACAATAGCAAATCAATTCTAATTCCTACAAACTTCTTTTTGACTATTTCTATACCATGTTACCTTTCCCTGGTCCTTATACTAATAAAATCCTGAAAACCCTCATCATTCTTTGACCAGAATAATTCCAAATAAATAGAATTTGCATGTGCTGAAGTGTTTTTAAAAGACAGATTTTTCCAGTAAAATAATATGGACCTCACTACAGTAAGAGAGCTCCCAAAATATTTAGCAGTGGTTGTTTTTAAGACCCATCTGAATTTCATGGACAGGTTTTATCATGTGTGATTTCCATTCCATTTTCTTCATCTCTGTTATAGCATAAAATTTCACCAAGTGTAAATGTCAGATCTTTTCTTTATTATTTGCTAATGTCATAAAAAGCGGAATTGTTTGCTTTGTTAAAGGGCTTACTGAACATTGACTTTTCTTTATTTGTATTTTACTACCAAAAATGTTTTAAAAAATAAAATAATAATAAAAAAAATCCCATCTGAAATGGAATTTAAATAACAGAGCAAGGTTTGCCATTATCATAAGTGTATAAAGTGCTTTGTGAGTAATAAAATGGATCATGGATTCTGGATAATTCAAACTGAAATGTTATGTTCAGTATCAAGATTAGATTACATTAATGTGGTTCATTTTAAATGGTTTAAAGGCCATCAGATGCATGTGAAATGTGAATCTGTATCATAACTTAGAATAAATAGACTGAGACATTTGTTTATAATGTCAGTGCTAAACAAATCTATTACTACATTTCTGCATGTAACATTATGTTTCCACTGTTATTAAACAGGCAGAGCATGAAGATAAATTATAGCTTTAATTATAAACATTACCTTTGCATATTTATTCATTTTAAATGAAACAATGTTCACTACCCTCAGATTATTTATATTTTCTAATATTTTAATTAACTTTGGTTTATTTATATAACTTCTTTGCTGCTGCTGGTCATACACAGCCACTTAAGTTGTGTAATCTAATTTATCACACTACATATTATCCAGGAAATCATACAATACTGTTATGGTTAGCTTTGCTGCAAGACACGTAGGGAAAAAAGAAGAGTTAATGATTGATGGGAACTCCCATTAAAGCTCACTCTTAGATGGAAACTCCAGTCTTGCCTTTTTTTTTTTTAATTGCACCCATCTAAACAAGATTCAAAGAAAACTCTGCTTATCCTGAAACTATTCCATTTGACACTATGCCCTTGATTCAACATTGCTAGCGTTCATTCTTAAAGAGATTTGGGGAGGGAAAAAACTCCTTGAAGGACTCCATGTTTATTATAGCTCAATAATGAGCAGATAATGGGCAAAAAGGAGGAATTAAGGTCATAATGCAGCCTGAAAATTTTCTTTGCCTGGTTGAAGTATTTCAGAGGAAGAGAAACTGCTGAAGTTTCAAATCCCTGGATGAGTTTCAAATCCTTCCAACTTCCAGCAAGAAAATAGGAAAACAAGCTTAACAGTGAAATTCTTACTGCTGCTTTACAATAAATGTCTTTAAAACCTCCAGTCAGCCAAACTTAGCTAAAGTCAAAATAGGACTCAGATGACTTCACCAGCAGCTCTGTCAGGCCCACCTGCAAAAACCCCATGGCAGGAGGGATGGGCAGGGTGGGCTTTACCTGGCTCTGATCCCAGTGACCTGATTAAGGCTGTTATGCAGTTTTCTCCTAGGATAGAGGTTTATGTATGGCTTGGTTAAGTGGCCAAGTGATAAAGATATTCCTATAGAAATTCTTTTGAAATTCATGTTGAATACAGTTAAATATTGGCTTATTCTTATATGGGTTCTCTTTGTCTCACATATCTGGGAGACAATTTGTTTAATGTTGGTTCTAGTTTAAATATTGTTTTCAAATCTTTAGAATTTATTACATCTTTTGTAATTAAAATTTTATAAAATAAAATTTATCAATGCATTAGCTGTCTTTAATTATAAAAATCTTTGCATCAGAAATGTCTTTAAATTAAAGTAAATAATATATTTTTATTGTATTCCTGTCTCCAAAGACAGAGTTGCCTTAGTAACCACAAGCCAGAGACACTAAAAGGAACCAGCTAAAGAGGCCTTAGAGTGGAATGAAATACTAACACATTTTTAAAGTAAATACAAAGCTTAAATTAAGTTTTAGAAAGGATTTAAACTCTGTGATCCTTATCTTTAGTATGCTACAGCATCACATATCCCAAAAAAATAGGAAGCTTAACATACCCCATTTTCTACATGTTAGCCCATTCGTAACCAATTCTGCAAAATTTTACCTGCAAAATGCTGAATATGCCTGGGATCAGCATCAATCATGCTGTGATGTAGCCAAATTCAAAGAGAGGCTTTGGGTGTCCTCCTCATCACAACAAGGTGCACGTTATCAGCAGAACAGTGGGGGGTTAGAACTCTGGACAAGGCCTATCACATTTGAAAGGAAATACAGAGAAGAAAGTCCAGATCAATCCCTTTTACTAGTGGAGTAGCAAAACAAAATTGAATGGGGTGGGCTAGGGGGAAGGGAGAAGGGGCTTGAATTATTTCTAAGGGGCAAAAAAGAGTTGGACTTTGTTCAAAATTTCAGTTCTTCAGTCATAATCTGACTGCCCATAAGGCCAAGATTCTCCTGCTACTCTAAAAAATTAACTTTTTTTTTCACCCTGACCCCCAAAAAGGGGATTATGCCTTTTTAATTCTTGTCTTAATTACAAGTAAATGAGCCCAAATGTTGTCATTTTTCTATTGTCTGCACCCAAAGCCAAAATAAGACCTCAGTCTTTATCTAGGACCTGCTAAACTCCTGTGTCCTTAAAAAATATGCACTCTACTGAGTTACAGTTGCAGCAATGACAAAAAATAACCTTATTAATTATAAACCGCCCCTTTTCCAAAAGCTTATCATTAATCCAATCTAAGAGCAGTTGAAACTTTTTAGTGAGATCACATGTTAATTTTGGATAATCATCACTAAAACTGTCTAATTATTCCAATTCATTATGATTACTGAAACCTCCTTCGTCAGCTCTTTTGACCTCTATAGTTTTATTATTCTTTAAATCATTTATAGCATGTCTCTTGCCATAGCTGAAATTGTAATTAACCTTAGCAATATCATCAAACATTTTATCAAGTTCTTCATCCAAAACTTTGGGAAAGGTTAAGGGTAGTAGGCAGAACTAAAAATAAAATGTCCTCAATGGTGGACCTTGTTCATCCAAGTTTGTTGTGAAATAATGATGTAAAACCAAGGTTCTGTATGAACTATGAGGTAAGAATCATCATTCTTCCTTTAAGAGAATATTGTCTTAGTTTCAGCATAAGATGACAGTATTTTTAATGATATCCAATTAAACTCAATAAACCAATTAGCATTAACTCTCAGGGTAATTACATCTCTGGGCTTGACAAAGATCATACTTCAACCAACATGCTAGCGGAGCTTAGAGACTGAATAAATGTGTGGTTTACCTCACAAGGTCATCTCCCTGATTTTATTATCCCTGACAAAGGAGTCAGCACTGCAAGAGCAGAGCAAGATGGCAAATGTGCACACTTGTCTGATCAGGCTCTTGCCCAATTTTCTTGATAGGCAAGAAACATCTCCTGGAAAAGCTTAGCTAAACTCTGCACCATTCCAGACCTTCTTAACAAAAATGGAGGAGAAAAGCAATCTAGCCATGCAGAAATTAAAATAGGAAGTGCCAAGATAATGCAATTTTACTTTGTATATGCTGGAAAGGCTGGCAGAGCAGAAACAAAAACTATCCATGCGTGGTGTACCTGGGGAGAGGCTGCAACAGTGAGACTCCTGTATCTGCCTCAGAAATGGGAAGTTATGCAAGTCTCAGGCTGCATTTACCAGCAATTCTATTCCTGTGCAAATAACTCACAGGAGAAGAAAAGACCAAAATCTTTTGTGCTAATTCAAAAACAAATTCTGCCAAGTTTATGACACCATCTTAAAATGGCTCAGAAAATGTTTGGAGATTGAACAGCTACTAACTTCACTGAGTCTAGTTCCAATTTCAAACAGAAACATTGTCTTTAGATTTTATTTAGTATAGATCTTGCAGAATCAGTCTCCTACTAATCAAACATGCAAAATGGTATTAGGAAAAGACAAGGAAAAAGAATCATCTTATTTTGATCCATTTTTTTGGGGTGGATGGAAACTCGCAAGAATGATTTATTACCTAGCTCTATAACAGTTCCTGCTGGTGTTCACAGATGTCTTGAAATGCAAAATTGAAAAAGGTGATAGACAGTTATTACTGCAACGTATACAATAAATTTGTTTCTGATTTGAAATGAAATTGATCCCAAATTTAGTTGTATTTTTCTTAACTATTTCACCTTTCTCTAATACCTTCACTCGTTCACTTCAAGAAATCTTAGGAAAAGCATTTGAGAACAGATAATACCAAATCTGCTATGACATATTTAATATGCCAGATTTGACAGCTGGAAAAGAATCCTATTTCCAGCATGATTTTTTCCATTGAATCTTAACCACAGGATTTGATTTTTCAAAGTGACATTTGAACTTCTACAGCAAGTGCTTTATATTTGTGAAAACAGAAGAGATGAAGAAGTGCTTGTGCTTCTGCATCCCCAAACATCACATCACATGTCCTGAAATGCCAGTGCTCTGAAATGTATCAAGCACCAGTTCCAAAGGCTGTTGCCTTTTCCCTGACTCCAGTGAGAGCCTCCTCAGTGGCATAGCCTTCTGAAGAGCAAAGGGAAGAATCACTGCCCCTGAGTGCCTTCCAGCCAGGTCTTATGCTGTCTCCTGTGACAACAGCTGACATAAATAAATACAAGATGCACAGGGGTTTTGTTTTGCAGGTGGGGTGACTTGCAGGACTTGCTCAGACCAGACTGTGCAAAGGTTTGGGGTTTGTATCCAATATGCGGGAGCAACATTTGCGTGGCTGAGACTCCAATAAACTTCTTTTTCAATTTCACAGCACATATCAGAGATGTTGCTCCATGGATGTTGTATATATAAATTTACTAACACATCAATTTAATCAGGCCTGCCACAATACCTTAGCTACCATTTAATTGAATGTGATTTATATCTTGCAGATTTAATAGCTATGTGATTTACCCACTTAACCAAAAAGAGACAAATATTAACAAATGTTCTACTGTGAACTCAAATTAGATATGATGAGTTTATTTCTCCGGACTTTTTATTGTACTAAGTAAAGCTCACTAACCGAATCTGTAGAGGGAAAAAAAACCACTCCTAATTATACCTTTCTAGTTTCTATCAAGAAAAATCAAAACATCATTGCTGATCCAGCTAAAAAGACCTCATTAAGTCCTACTCATCCTTAGCACCAGATCTTTTTCTAGTAGCAGGTGATCCTTTATCTCCCCCTTTTTCCGTCAGGTTAACTGCGTTTAACATTTGTCCAAAAGACTGCAACACATCTCCTGACATTTCATAAGCTTTATAAATTCCATTTTTCCGTTTTACTTGTCTCCTCTGGTAGTTTTAAATCAGTTTATCTCTCCCACAGAGCAGAGGTCCTGACCTGACACGGACCTTTGACCGTGGCAGTGCTAACACAAGAGCTCCCTTATCAGATCCGAGTGCCTTGGAAACCCAAAGACAGCTGGCAGTTACTGAGAATGGGAGCTTAGTAAAATTAATGATGTTGCAGTGAAATGCACAAGGTAAATATTTTGATATGTTAGAAGAGCATATATTCCCATAAACCTCATCCATATGGACACCGCACATGAGTGGGGGCGGAGCCGGAAAGGGAGAAGCAAAGTTGAGTGCCAAAAAGTGCCTGCTTCCTCTCCAAAACAAGTTTGATTTTTTTCCTCCCAGATTTCTATTTTCTGTAATTGAGCTTTAAAGTAAAAGAGAGGTCAGTCTACTCATCCTTGGCCTCCTCGGAAAATTATTAGAAGTCAGAGATATGTGGAAAGTACCATGACCGCCTCTGCACATCTCATGAAGGGGCAGCCAGGTGAAATTTGTAACTCAACTTGTCATAAAACTTATGAAAAACAGTTGAATTAATTAAAGTGTTTGAGGAATAATATATCTAAAATAAAACTTTGGCATGAAATGCTAAGCAGAGGCAGAAGTTCTTCTAGCTAGACCATCAATTTGTTCATTTTCAAGAAAATTAGGAAATAGTTGCATTTCTTGCATAGGAAAAAAAAACAACCTTCAGGAATTTAGAATTTAAGTTCTTATAAAAGCTAGGAATACAAAGTATGAATGATGTTTTCTTCAGAAATTCCCTCAATTTTCACCACTGGAGAAAAAAAATAGAATATCCACTGAGTGGAGATCAGCAGTAGTCTTCAGGTTTGTGTAAGATCTTGGCCCAGAGGAATCTCATGATGGTCTCAATGGGGAGCACTGGGCAGTCCACGAGGAGTGGGAAATGCAATGACTCTCCCTGCTGAGTCTTCTGAGGACAGGCACAAAACATCTGTAAACACTTCCACCCCTGGCATAGTGGGGCTGCCCTTGGGAACTCAAGCAGGTGGAGGAGTTCCAACATAAATTTAAACCACTCTTTATATTAAATCTTCATATTCATTTTCTAGGTATTGCATTAGGATTTGTGTTGGTTTGCAGGATTCATGAGCACCATAATGTCAGCTCTCTTTCTAACATATTTGTTTTTTCATATCTGTTTCTTACACCCACATTATAAGATTTTCACTCATCATACAGATGTAGTATGTCTTACCCTGGGTTACTCTTACCAAAAATGCAACTTTCACTTTCATGAAGGCTCCTAGTAATATCAATGGGATAAGGTTTATGACTAGGAATTTGCAAACAGGTTCTTTGTTGTTAAACCTTTATTATTCTAGTGCAAACTATCTTGGCACATAAGAAAAGTTAATAAATGAATGTTAACTGCAATATTAGCATCACTGGTGTGGCTGTTAACATTCCAAAGATTTCAATATTTTTTTTAAACAATAGAATTTTTTTTCCACCAAAAGGGAACAGACTTACTTTCCATTTACAAACAAGTTGTGCTTGTACCTTAGCGAGAAATTTCTTTTTCATGAGCACAAAAAAACCACCAGGTTCTGATGTTAGTAGGAAGCCCCCTGGCTTTATTAAACATAATGGCGGCCTTGCCATAGGCTTCAGTACAAATGAATACATAATCAAGCTTTCTGTTCAGAGCTTACATGTCCATTCTACTTTTTGTTCTTGCTAATAAGGCATGCTCTGGCTTACTCTATGAAGTTCATATTCTTTCACAAATAAATACTTCTTTGGCACTATCCTGTAGAAATGGATTAATGACAGTTTAGAAAACAAATTATGGGAACATAAACAAGAAAGCACCTCTTTCCCCCCACCTCCTCTTGTTCCATCTTCAAGTTTGACTTTGATTGGAGTGGGATTGCTGGTAGAGTTGCACAGTTTACAAGCTGTCCCCGAAATCCTGAATGATGTGTCTCTTGCTGAGCCTATGGCCCACAGGATCCACCAAGCAGACAGCACACTAATCCAGTATTGAACTATTCAAGCATGTGGGAGTTTGAGCTGTCAAGAACTGTAAGAATCATGTGCAAGAAACTCAGCTTTTTCTCTCTTTTTCTTGCCCATTTCATATATGCAACTACATTTATCAATATGTTATGTGTTCATCTCACCACTCACCTATTTTGATTTCTTGTTTTGAAGAAGCCACTATAATCAATCTAAACCAATCTAAACAAACCAATGGGTCTCATATGTTCACTTCAGAAAGAGCCTCTGTGAAGAAAAGGCTTTTACAATTCACACACAGGATGAATGCAGGGGGAGGCAGCTGAAATGGGACAACTCTCAAAGTGGTCACAGGCTTCCACTGAACCCTGAACAGCAACTAAGCCTCCTTTTCCCTCTATCTATAAACATGTTCAATATGACCTCAGAAAACTGGATGGTTTGGTAATCAAGAATTTATGCAAACCACTAACACCCTGATTTCCCACCCTGCCCAAGTTTAAGGAGAAGGGAGGAAAGGTGCCCATCTCATGCAGTGGGATCACCAGGCTGTGTCCAGCTCCTGCTCAGGCTCTCTCCGGGCTCCAATGTTGGCAAAAGAACCAGCACCTCCTGGTCCAAGTACAGGGCTGGGCATGGCTTTAAGGATACTGCACAAAATTCTGAGAGACTCCTCAGAAATGCCTTGACATAGATTTACTCCTGGGTTACACAGTGCAATCGACCCAGCACTTCTGAGAAATGTTTTCAAGAAGGAAGAAAAAAGCTTTAAGCTTTTGGCCATGCTTGATGTGGAGATGCACCATTGTGTATCGCCCAAAAAAAGGTTAAGAAAAGTAGATCAAGAAAGCAGACAGTTCCTAGAATTATGGGACTCCATGAATGGAAAAATCCCAGCTTGAGCTCTCTGTAGAAAAGTGGGCAATATCTATTTCAGGAAAATGTTTTTATCATTTATTATGTCATAAGCAAATAGTAAAATAAACTGTTTATTATCATGTATAAAATGCTTTTGACCAGCCAACTGAAAAACTAATTTCATTTTCTCATTACACTGCCTCAGGCATCCTTTAACATCAATTTTTATTACAGACAAAGAAGGGAAATTAAAATGATCAGTTACAGTGGAAGAAAAAACATTTGTTTCAGATTTTTAAAAAGTAAGACTAATAAGCATTGAACCTGCTACTCATTCTTGGTAATTACCATTATTTTTGCAAAAAATGGAAGGGGAGTCTTAGGGATCTGTATTTTAATGCCCCAGAAGGAACTCTCCTGTGTGGAAGTATTAAGGTTTCCAAGAAAATTTGAAACAGTAAAACCAGGAGTCTCTGCAGAGACTGCTAGGTCTCATTGCACTGGAATAGGAAAGTTAGTTATAGAGATTCTCCCTAAAGGAGAATTAGAGACATTTTTCTTGCTTCTAAGTGGAATTTATTGTTCTCCTTTGGGTACGATTAAGGCAGCTCCACCAGCACAGTCACATGCCTTCACATCTTTCCTACTTCCAAACTGCAACACTTTTATGGACTTGCCAAACACGGCAGCCACACACCCACCAGAGAGGTCACTCTAAGCCCCTCCTCTGCCCTCACCCCAGGTGGGTCATCTCAGCCCTTTTCCTCCACAAAGGGACCAGAGCAATTAATCCCAGACTGAAAGTGGGACCCATGGAGATCCCTGAAAGACACATAGGGTAAAGAAAAATATAAAGGAACATGCAGGTGTCAGTGTTCCAGTGACTCATTTTGTGCTGAGGCTTTTCACCAGGTGCGAAGCCTTTTTGGAGATACGTGGCCAGGAAATTGAGAAGAAGCAAGAACTGAAACAGCTGACAAAACTATTTACTGTTTTGCGATTTTTTTTTTTCTTTTTGTTAGTTTGGGGTTTTTCCTTGAAAGATTTGAATAGAGGTGCTAAGCTCTTCAGCATGCAGAGCCTGTAGCAAAAGATTTAATCATCTGGTGCCTGCAAGACCTTTCCTGTACTTCAGCTACTGGGGGNTTTTTCCTTGAAAGATTTGAATAGAGGTGCTAAGCTCTTCAGCATGCAGAGCCTGTAGCAAAAGATTTAATCATCTGGAGCCTGCAAGACCTTCCTTGTGCTTCAGCTACTGGCAGCAGGGAGGACCTTCATGGGTATAGCATCAACTGTGCCTGTGCAATGACACCCAAAGTGATGTGCTTCCTACAAGGATCTTCTGCCATAAGCCCTACCAAAGCAGCATGTTCCAAATAGACAATAACACAGCTGGACACTTCATAAGCAAAGAGAATGTCACATCTTTTTCTGTAACAATTTCATCGGCGTTTCCAAGCCAATCCCTGAGCTACTGGCAGATGTAGGAATTCAGGCTATTCATTTTCCTGAGACAGCTTTAGGAGCGATCCTGTTTCCTTTCCTTCCTTTTCCTTTTTTTCCTTTCCCTTTTTGTAATTTTCTTTCTTTTTCCAAAATCCTGGACTTCACTCATGAATGATGAGTTCCAAATGGTGACAGAATATTACCTTAAATGACTATCACTGTCTTCAATGGAAAAGGGAAGTATATTTATAAACATACAATGTTTTAATTCACCTACATATTAAATAACCATCAGCTGGAGGCAGTGGAAATGGTGCTGGATGGAAGAACGAAGGCAGAAGTATGTGCTATGAATGTGGTCAGCTCAGTCATTTCCTGGACTCAAACTACAGGGAGTGAGTGGATCTTTACCCACCTGCAAAAATCAAGATAGCAACCTCTTAACCCCTCCTAAAATGGTAATTGCTAGGGGTCATCTACTTTAAAAGCAGCCTCCAGGACAGTCCTTCCTGGGATCCAGATGAGAAAAATTGCTCTGGGCAGTTCAAACGTGATCTTCTGCTCTTGGATCCTGATGGAACAACTCTGATCTATTCATTAATTAGGCCAGTTAATACCAGTTCACAATATAGTTTGCACATACCTGCTTGCAACGTCTCTCATGGGCCAAAAATGTTCTCATGCAAATCTGAACCATAGACAGGTGTTTTTCTCCTTTGTTTCCTGAAGATTACTTAAACATTTCAGGCCAGTGCTTGAATGATCACCAATGAAAGCTGACTTACCATCGATCTCCTTTCCAAATGACATGTTGATTTAGGACTGCAT
>VXBB01015782.1:874-13857 GCA_013399915.1 Illadopsis cleaveri | reverse complement strand
TCAGTTTTGCTCCATGCCTCGCCATGCCTGCCTCATTTCCCTAGCTTGAATTTGCTCATTGTTTTGTTTTGCTTATGTGTTGTTTTCCTCCTTTTTCTAGGAATCATATGTTGTCCATCCCCCACTCAGGCTTGAAAGTCCTCAAAGAGACCCACTATCCCATAGCAGTGCCCAGAGGGATGATGGGAGATGCAGCCTTGATCATGTGGCTTCCAGCATGATCATCTACTGCCTTCTGAGTCAAGAACACACTGCACAGCAGTTTTACCTCATTTGACATTTAGTTGCATGGAATCGCAATGGTTGAGTTAATTACCAACAAAATTAAACTTGATTCAAAACAAAACAAAAAAAAAAAAGACAAAACAAAAACACACACACACACAAAAAAAATAAAAATCAGAGGATAGTGGGTCCTTTTGTGGCTTTCAGAGTTACCAAACTAATTTTTCCACCTTTGCACAGGTGCTTTTGGTAGTTTTAAAAATTATTTTTTAAATATATATTTTAACCTTTGAGAGGAAAAGTATAAATTAAATTTCTTCATTGCAATTTTGTTTGTGCAAAAAGACCCACTATCAAGGAATGCTGCATGTGCTATTAAAATTGTTCCAAATGTCCATGAATTGGAGACTTTATGTATCTTTCTTTTTTATTGTTCACTTGTCCAGTGTTGTCAATATGTCACTTTTTTTTATTATTTTAATTTTCCTTTTTTTTTTTTTTAATTACAAAAGAACAGAAGGAGTTAAAATCAGTTTAAGGAAGTTTAAATGTGCCCAGTTCCAGGTATTTTGTTGTAGTTACTGTACTGTTTGTAACAGGTGTTGTTGTTGAGTGTGTAACCCATTGTGGAGAGGGGAAATGCCCTCCTCCCATGCCAGAGGCAAACCTGGAGTGCTGTTTTACCCAGCTCTGTTCATTTGATTTTGCACATTATTTAGCTGCAAACAGCCTGGTGTGTGTGGTGTCCCTGGGTTTGTCACATTCCCGGGGCAGAAATGGGTGGAATGTTCCCTCCTGGGGGTGCCACAATTTCCCCCCTAGTCCCACCCCAGGCTCCTCACTTGTGCTTTCTGTGTTACAACACGTTCTGAACGAGTCGAGTCATTTTCCTGACAAGAACGAATGTATAGAACTCTCTCCCTGCAATTAATTTCCAATGTTTACATTTTTTTAAACTAGACTGTGGAATTTATACAAATTAATATGAAATGGAGCTTTCAGTGGAGTTGTAGCTGCGCTGTAGCCGAGCCGTGCCCGTCTCTGTAGCGTTAGTGCCCGGCTCTTGCTGAAATGCCTGGTGCTGGCAGTGCCCTCCTCCCAACGAGCACAACAGAGCCCTGCTACTAATGATTTACCACTCAGTTACGTCCTGGTTGTGTGTCCCACTGTCCCCGAGCTCCTGCTGGCAGCCTGTAGCCCTCCCAGCCCAGCTCCCTGCTCCCGACCCGTCCTGCGGTGCAAAGGACAAGTGAAGCTCCTTACTCAGTTGCACTTCAGTATTTCATCACTATGAATGTAAATTATATAAATATATAAAGAAAAACCTGCAGCTTTAACAACTGTAATACAGCCTTTCCAATTAGTTCCGTGTATAGAGAATTAAATCCTTCGTACAAAAGAGGCCGACACGTGTTTGTTGTCTCGTTGCTGGGTCACACTGAGCTCGCCAGGGGCTGTGAGAGCACTGAGGGGTGTGCCAGCAGCACAGCCTGGAGCCCTTTGCCCCTCACAGTGACACTTCTCTGGGTTCTTGGAACGTTGTTTCTCTCTAATTACTCAGATTCATCATTATTATCTGCAGCCTTTTGCTCCTCTGGCTCAGGGGGGTGGATCCTTGGACTCCTGGTGGGTCCCTTCCAGCTCAGGATGTTCTGGGATTCTCTGATTCCCTACCCAGGGTTTCTACATGGTACCAATCTGTGGATTTTGATTTTTTTTTTAATAGAGAAATTAAATATTCTTTCTTGATTTGCCATGGGTTTACCTGGATTTGGGATGTGTTATATGCCAGAAGCTCAAGTCTGAAAATATGCACAAGTGTACAGATTTTCCTTCTTTTTAGGACAGTATTTAAATAGTAATACAACGTTCATTTCTACCGTAAAAAATAATTCTCCATCCTGGCCATTTGCTGACAACTGCAGAAATGGAACAGCACATCCCACTTGTGATTTTTCAGTGCTTTCTGAGGGGTTGGAGCCAGGTTTGACTCCACTCTGTCAATATTTTGTGCATTAACTGATATTTGAACAAGAAGATCTCTCTTTCTTCCCATCCTGAGCTGCTGGGTTGGAAAACTGACTCAACTAAAAGCCCTGGCCCTTAGGGACATTGTGAATACTGTGACTTTAGGCCAGAACTACAAATAGAATCTGTAGGGAAATATTTGCAATACTTCAGCTGTAGGGGGTTCAGGTGCTGCTTTTTCCAATTTCTTTACATCAAGTGAGAAGAAAAATGAAGCTCCTACAGTGCCCTGCAGGGTGGAGGTTCTCTGTGTCTTCCAGGGGCTGAGACTGGAGCCTTTCAAAATCCCTGAGTCCTGAAAGCACCCGGGGGCAGCTTTGCAGTGACCTGGGAGGAGCAGGCTGGAGTTGTCCCTCTGTGACTCTCAGGGAATCCTTGAGGCTGGAACAGCCCTCCCAGCCCAGGGAGTCCCAGCTGTGCCCACCTTGTCCCCAGCCCAGAGCACTGAGTGCCACCTCCAGGTGACACCTCCAGGGATGGGCACTCCACAGCTCCCTGGGCAGCCCCTGCCAAGGCCTCAGCACCCTTTCCATGGGGAAATTCCTGCTGGCATCCTGAACACACATGAGGCACTGCTTGTGCCAGGACTCCTCAGGCAGAAGAGCAAAATAAATCTCATGTACAGAGTTCCAAAGGCACTCCCTTCTGCCTTATGTGTTGGAATGATGTTGGAATCCCTGTAATGTTGATTTCCTCCATGAGTCCCTAAGGGTGCTCTGGTAGCTCAGTAGGGAATGTTTCATCCTCATCCTCCTCCTCACCAGGGATTCTCCCTGAGCTGCAGGGAATAAGGCATTTCAGTGACTGCTTTACTTGTCTTTAGGGATATAAATATAGATAAATACATAGATGAGAATGAGAGGATGGCAGTGACTGCCCAGAGCAGCTGTGGCTGCCCCTGGATCCCTGGCAGTGCCCAAGGCCAGGTTGGACATTGGGGACAGTGGGAGGGGTCCCTGCCATGGCAGTGGCTGAGCCTTAAAATCCCTTCCCACCCAAACCATCCTGGGATTCTGTGAATTGGTTCTTTATCTTCACTTCCCTGTGCCAGGTGCCTTCTCCTGTTGCACAAGGATTGTCATTTGAGGGGTAGAGAGGAGACTGGAATTCCAGATGCTGCCAGTGCTGCTGGATCTTATTCTTCACTGTTCTGTCTGTGGGAATTCCCTCTGTATTCAACTGCTGACAAAGAATTCCCATGGATGTTCTTACGAGAATTTGTTCAATACTTGAAATCTGTCCAAGAGAACTCCAAGTCTGAAATGTGGATTTATGAAGAATATTTTGCTTTATATTCAGGATCAGTTTTATTTATACCTCAATTCTTTTGGAGGTTTAGTGGCTTCACTTTCTGTCCCCGTGAGCTCACTGACCACATTTTATTCCCATAACCAAAACGACTGAAATTCTGTTTTTGTTCTCTGGTTTTAAAGCACTTTTTAGTTCTTTGTGGTTATTGACTCCAGCTATTTAACTTGTTGAATAGCAACTTCTGTGCAGTAAATTCATATGACAAATGACTTGTTTTTATTTTAGACAACTTCAGTAGATTCAGGAACAATATACCTCAAATATTACTACATGAGTTGAATTGACACAGACAACAGGGTAAGGAAGTGCTCTTTAGCTAAACACAGTGCTGAGGTGACCTTTGGGTGTCAGGACATTGTCCTGGTGCAGTTAAAAATGAAAATGGTTTTCACCAAGACTCCACTGCCCACCTGAGGACTTTAATGAGCAAAGCACCTGAACTGAGCTGGGAGGGACCCACAGGGACCATCCAGTCCCACCCTGTCCCTGCCCAGAGCCCCCAACAATCCCCCCTGGGCATCCCTGGCAGTGCTGTCCAAAGGCTCCTGGAGCTCTGGCAGCCTCGGGGCCGTGCCCATTCCCTGGGGAGCCTGGGCAGTGCCCAGCACCCTCTGGGGGAGGAACCTTGCCCTAAAAACCTCAATCCCTCCTGGCCCAGCTCCAGCTACTCCCTGGGTGCTGCCCCTGTGGCAGGAGCAGAGCCCAGAGCTCTCCCTCTGCCAAATTAAAGTGAAAAAATAATAAAATGTTATGTGATAAAAGGCTAGAACATTTAAAATACTGCACTTGGTCCCCACATTCCTGGTTCCAAGTGAAGTGCCTGCACAGCCCCTTTATTTGTGAGATTGATTCCCTGTGGAATGGGGCTGTGCAGTTCCTTCTACTTGGGCCTGTGGCTGCTGCTTGTGACTCTGCTTCTGAGCCCCAGGGGCTCAGACAGGCTCTGGCTCACAATTCAGAGGTGAAGTTTAGTTTCCTGATGTGTTCTGAACCATTTCAGGGCTTGGTTAACTCTGTGATTTGCATTCTTGCCCTCACATGTAGGATTTTACTGTCCCCAGGCAGCCTCTGGAAAGGGATTGGTAGAATCAGTGACTCGTGGAATGGTTGAGGGTGGAGCCACCAGGAGTGAAGCACAACCTCAGGTGCCACATCCACACCTTCTCTGAGCACTTCCAGGGAGGGCCATTCCACCACTAAATAATGCTCCAAGTTTTCCCAGTGGGATTGACCAGGCTTGTTTCCAGCTCCTTCCCTGCCCCTCAGAGGGAAGTGCTCTGCTCTAACAGCAAATGGACACACTTGAGAAATCCCAAATGTGCTGAAATCATTGGAAATAGTTGAGAAATGGGAGTGGGCATTGCAGATGCTGGAGATGGAGAGATCTGTTTGATCCCAGACATTGTCCTCACCAAAAGCCTGGGATGGCCTCTCAGTGGAGATTTAAGGGGAAGTGGCTGCATCTGAGAGAGGTGCCAAGAAAGTTGAGTGTTGAAATGCTGTGATTTAAATAACTCAGCNAGCAGGAATTTCCCCATGGAAAGGGTGCTCAGGCCTTGGCAGGGGCTGCCCAGGGAGCTTTGGAGTGCCCATCCCTGGAGGTGTCACCTGGAGGTGGCACTCAGTGCTCTGGGCTGGGGACAAGGTGGGCACAGCTGGGACTCCCTGGGCTGGGAGGGCTTTTCCAGCCTCAGGGATTCTATGAATTTTCTCCCTGAGTAAAGAGGTGCTCTCCTGGTGTGCTATTCCCTTCTCCTCAGGGATTTGGAGGAAAACTGTGACATCATCTTTGCCTGCTCCTGGTTCTCTCTAACAGGAGAGATTCCTGGCTCCTGTGACCTTGTCACTACAGGCTGGGCCAGCTCAAGGCTTCCAGGGAAATGTGGCTGTGGCACTGCTTAGGAAACCTCCTCAAATGAAAAGGAATCAGCAGCTGTGGCCATGGATGTGGGTCAGTGATTTCCACAGCAGAACCTCCCTTCCCAAAAAGCAGCATCCTGTTTTAGGCTCAGTGTTTATCTTGGGAGACCCAGATCTTCAGGGCTGACTTTGTAAGGAAGAGGAACAACATCTTTACTCTGTACAAAGAGATTTGAAATTATTTTTTGCATTTCTGGAGCCCATTAACCTGCAGGGAACTGTGGTGCTGGGAGGTCAAGGCACAGATTTGCAGTTACAACATTTGTCTGTTGGTTCTCCAAGTCCAGGCAGAATGGCAGAATTCACAGATTCACTCTCCTGAGAACAAACCAAGTTAATTATTGTCATTTCCCCATCCTTTCCTGGCTTTAGTGGATTAAAGCAGAGAATTGTCCAGAGCAGCTGTGGCTGCCCCTGGATCCCTGGCAGTGCCCAAGGCCAGGTTGGACACTGGGGCTTGGAGCAGCCTGGGACAGTGGGAGGTGTCCCTTCCCTGGCAGGGGTGGCACTGGATGGGCTTTGAGGTCCTTCCCAAACCATTCCATGATTCTGTGATCAGTGGAATTCAGTTCACTCAAGTTCTTTGGCATCCATGAAAAATGAGCCAGACATTTCCACTTGGAAAGGATTCCAGTTCTTCTTCAGTGTTCTTAATACAAAGGCAAGAAACATCTCTGTACTTGTGCACCTCACAAAGAAAATCCCCTACCAGGAAAAACTCTTTAGGATGTTCAGCTCAGATTTGGGCTTTTTTCCCCAAATATTTCATATCCCAAAGCAGAGTGTTTGCCATGGTTCAGAGCAGCCCATTCAGACCCCAGCTGGCTGCCAAGGGAGACACTAAAATGGGTCATTATTCAAGATGTCAGTGCTCTCTCCAAGGGGTTGGTGGTTGGAAATCACCTTCAGGCCAAGGTCCTCACATCTTTGAACAAGAACTTCCCCAAGGAAAAGCAATTAAACACTTGGTTCTCTTCTAATGAAGCACTGGCAGAACTGGGGCTGTTTCTCATACTTGGTACCAAAGAAACTGCTCTGAAATCAGGCATTTATTCAACAGAGATGAAACAGAGATGAAATTCAACAGAGATGAAACTTCTGACTTTTGAAAGGGGCCAAAATCCATTAACATAAAGTTGATGTTTCTCCAAATCTGCTTCATATTCCAAGCAAAGTTTCAATTGCACATTTGTAAAGGGCTGTGACATCCTGTGTCTTATCAGTGTTACTCTGCTCCCAACCTGATCCCAGCTCCCAGCCTGACCCCTCCCAGCTTCAGAGTCAGAGAGGAAACAACCCTGACTGTATCTCCTTTTCTGGGTTTGTTTCATTTGGTTTTATTTGGGTTTGGTTGGGGTGGGTTTTTTCTTTTATTTTTTTTTTTATTTTTTTCTCTTTTTAAATTTTTTTCTTTTTGGTTTTTTTTGGTGGTTTTTTNTTTTTTTTTTTTTTTTTCTCTTTTTAAATTTTTTTCTTTTTGGTTTTTTTGGTGGTTTTTTGTTTGTTTGTTTGTTTGTTGTTTTTTTTTTAAAGTCAAATCCATCATTCCCCTTTCAGGAGCACAGATCAGTTAAGACAGATGTTGCTGGTATTCCATGGAAATAATAGTGGTACATCTGGACTTTCCCAGTGGCTTTGTCTGAGCTCCATTCAGGAAGCTAAAAATGCAGGAAATACTCTCTAAGTATTAACTTCATAGGCAAAGAACTGAAAGAGTTACATGGGGCCTGATGTTTCCATAAGGAAAGTTTGTTTCCATGGGCAATATACTGAATTTGCTGAGGCGTGAGGGAAAGAATTCAACTGGGGAATTTTGATTGTATGAAAATAGTTGAAATAGATAATTTTTAGTGTCAAACGTTTTCCACCTGTTTGAAATCAACTTTGCTTTTTGAAACGCATTTTATTTTATGCAGAAAAGTAGCAAAAACTGGAAGAAAACATTCTGTGTTCCAGTCTCACAAGAGCTTAATTTAAGCTCAGCTGAAAAATAACAGCCTGCAGAAGAAAGAATGGAATTAAATGTTCTGCCTAATTCAGAGTAGAAAACAAAATTTGAGATTGTGGAATGGATATAAAAACCCTCCCATCCACAGGGGGTCAGTGCAAGGGAGGTTTGCAATAATGAAAGGACAAAACTGATGGAAGAGGAGCTCTCAGTGCCAGCCTTTTCCCATTCTTTTAAATGTAAAGGAGAACAAAATCCACCCCTTTGGCTTGGCCCAGAAATCAGTGGAATCTGGGGATCTCCAATGACCTTTGCATGTCCTGGCTCAAATATTTAGGAGCAGTTTTTAATTGAAGTGGGAAGAAGTGAAGAGGCCCTGCAGGCCCTTCTTGAACAGGATTTCTTTGACCAGAAGGGTGAAGGTGAACATTGAATATTGAGCATCCATCAGCTGAGGGAATCATTCCAAAGTGCCCCTCGGAGCATTAGGGTCACTGCAGCTCTTCCCTAATTCCCTCTGGGATATCTCTGCATTTCCTTACACCACATGGAGTCTTTCCTCCCCTTTTCCATTACCAGCCATCCCTGTGGGGTTGGAATGACACGACCCAAAGGGGTCGGGGCCTCCAGGGGGAGGTGGGGAATGGGCAGGCACAGGTGAGGGAGACTTTGAGCTTGGCCACCAGGGAAGAGTTCACACATAGAGACGGCCTTTGTTTTAATAAGTAAAAAAAGGTGTTAAATAGCATGTTTAGAGTCACTGAGAGGTTGCTGGGGCTGTGCCATGTGAACAATAACAAAGTGACCAGAGCAGGTCCTGTCCATTCAGTGTTGCTGTGGCTGCCACAGGTCTGCAAACAGCCACAATAAATCCCGGGTGCTGTTGTGTTTTGCAGGGTGTGCAGACCTGCACCTGCTGGACATGCTGACCCCCACGGAGAGGAAGAGGCAAGGCTACATCCACGAGCTCATCGTCACCGAGGAGAACTACGTCAACGACCTGCAGCTGGTGACAGAGGTGGGGCAGCTCCGCGGCCTCAGGCCACTCCTCCCGCAGCCAAACCAGTCCCTGCAGGGAGCAAAGGGACTGAATGTCACTGCGGGGGCTGCCTGCACTGGGGGACCCCATGTAATCCTCATTTATTTGTGTTTATACAGACACAGGGACAGGTACAGGTGTGCAAAGTGACTGTCCTGCACTGTGGGGTCTGCCTGCATTGGGGGGACCCCGTGTAATCCTCATTTATCTGTGTTTATACAGATACAGGGACCGGGACAGATACAGGGACAGATACAGGTATGCAAAGTGACTGAATGTCACTGCGGGGTCTGTCTGCATTGGGGGGACCCCATGTAATCCTCATTTATTTGTGTTTATACAGGTACAGGGACAGGGACAGGGACAGATACAGGGACAGGGACAGGAACAGATACAGGGACAGGTGCAGGTACAGGCATGCAAAGTGACTGCATTTCACTGCAGGGTCTGCCTGCCATGGGGGGTCCCTGCAATTCTCATTTGTCTGTGTTTGTACAGAGACAGGGACAGGGACAGATACAGATACAGGGACAGGGACAGGGACAGATACAGATACAGATACAGATACAGATACAGATACAGATNTTATACAGACACAGGGACAGGTACAGGTGTGCAAAGTGACTGTCCTGCACTTGGGGTCTGCCTGCATTGGGGGGACCCCGTGTAATCCTCATTTATCTGTGTTTNATTTATTTGTGTTTATACAGACACAGGGACAGGTACAGGGACAGATACAGGTACAGGGACAGATACAGGAACAGATTCAGCTGTGGGTGGGTGCAAACCATGGCAATCCCTTGTGCTACCATCACCAAAATCCTGATATTTGAAGTATCATGTTAGCAAACCCCTTTTGCTCCTGACTGTCAGTGTTTATTTCTCGTGTACAAATTCTGAAGATCAAACAAATGTTCTGAAATGAAGCACCTTCCCTATGCTCACAGTGGGGCTCAGTTATCACTTCCTGTGATTGGCTTTAGAGGTAGGGAAAAAAAAGAATTTGTACAGACAACTATGGGTAATTCTTTTGACAGAGAAGCAGAGCCCTTATTTGAAGAAGAGTTCAAGATATGCACACCTGAGACTCTCACAGAAATCAGACCTTCCCTAAGAGTCCAAAGTAAAACCTATTTTCAGTTGCATTATGAAAGGAATCCTGGGATCTTTTGCAGGAGACCTCTGCTAAAATTCCCAGGTTTCAAACAGATTATCCAGATCAGAATTAACACCACCAGCCCTGAAAATTCAGAATATTCCCTGTTAAAGCCCCTTGTACCAGAGGGTCTCCTTAGTCCCAGCCATCCTAGGGACCACGATGGATGTGGATGGAGTGTGCTGGAAATGTCTGTCCCTACCCTGTGCATTCTAAATGGTCTCACTTCTGACTCCCCAGATCTTCCAGAAACCCCTGATGGAGTCTGAGCTGGTCACGGAAAAGGAAGTTGCCATGATTTTTGTTAATTGGAAGGAGCTGATTATGTGCAATATCAAACTACTGAAGTAAGTTAGTTTTTTTCCCCCCATACTTCACAAAAACAGAACCCTGGGCCTCTCCCCCTGCTTCTCCTTTTACCTGCATGAAAATATTTGCCACTTATACAAATCCTAACCAGAAGGGCCCATGTTTCTCCTTGTGGGGAAAAGCAAACTGGGGGCAGTGTTTGCTGGGAGCTCTTGAGAAGAACCCAGCAGTTCTCTGCCATTTGCACTCACTTTGCTCCTGTGCTCCAGAAGGCAAATCCTGAAGAGCAGGGCTTGCCAAGGCTTCCCACAGGGCAGGACTTTCCCTGCCTGGTTCCAAAGGATTTGTGCCCAGAGCATCCCTCCCCAAAGGCTCAGGGTGCTGCTGCCCCAAATCACTGCTGTGGGACCATTGCCAGGAAAGGAGTGAGGGCACAGTTAAACCTTCACCTGGATAAGCAAAAGCATTAATGAAGTTATTTTGTTTCCCTTCTGAGCTGCTAATTTTCACTGAACCTCCAGGGATTTTACAGCTTTGTAATATATCCTTTTTTTTTTTTTTGGTAAAATGTATTTGAAAACGACCCACGAGGTGAAAAGTTGTGGTGGTGACAGGACAAATGACAATGAAGCTTTCCTTAGGAAACCAGGCTCAAAACTCAAGGGGATGGAGTTTTTCCCTCCCTCCCTCCCACATCAGCAGCTCTCTTTCTAAACCAATAGATAAGGAAATTACCCTCCTTTCTCTCACCTCTGATCTGGCATTGCATTAAAGTCCAGCAGCAGCTGGATGCCCAGGAGAGGGGAAGGTGCTGGTTGAGGGTGCAGCCTGGGTTATTGTATCCTTGCAGTAAATCTTGTGGCTGATGTATTTATCATTCTCTGGGTTTCCACGATGAATAAGAACCCACCCCTTTATTCCATAACTGAGGAGTGGCTCTTTGTCCAACCCCGTGCCCTGCCCCTGCTCAGGGCCCTGCGTGTGAGGAAGAAGATGTCTGGGGAGAAGATGCCAGTGAAGATGATTGGGGACATCCTGACAGCCCAGCTGCCCCACATGCAGCCCTACATCAGGTTCTGCAGCTGCCAGCTCAACGGGGCCGCCCTCATCCAGCAGAAAACGGATGAAGTGCCCGAGTTCAAGGAGTTTGTCAAGGTGAGAGCCAGGGCTGCCCAGGCTGGGATTCCACAAGGAACTCCACAAGGAGTTCTCCTGCTGGTGTTGTGATCTCAGGGCAGATTTAGCTGAGGATTGGTGCTCATCAGCAATCCCAGGGTGGGATTACTGGGGGGTCTTGGCAGGGCAAGGTGGGACTGGATGGTCCCTGTGGGTCCTTTCCACTCACAGATATTCCACAATTCCATGAAGAACAACAGCCATGAAATCACTGCTGCACTCAGCAGCTTCTGAGTGGTTTCTCTCCCCACTCCATGCTGAGCCCACAAAAAGGTCCATGTGCCTTTTTAGGGATTTAAATCCAGTTATAAAATCCTCCAGGCCCCCAAAATATGCCTTGGACACCTTGAGAAATTGCAAAAGGGAGAATTCTCTGAATTCAGCTCCCACTGCTCAGTGTCCATAGCACAGCTGGGGCTGGAGCGTGTCCAGGGCAGGGAAGGGAGCTGGGGAAGGGGCTGGAGCCCCAGGAGGGGCTGAGGGAGCTGGGCAAGGGGCTGAGCCTGGAGAAAAGGAGGCTCAGGGGGGACCTTGTGGCTCTGCACAAGTCCCTGCCAGGAGGGGACAGCCGGGGGGGTCGGGCTCTGCTGCCATGTCCCAAGTAACAGAATGAGAGGAAGTGGCCTGGAATTGCATCAGAGGAGGCTCAGATCAGAAATTAGAAACATTTTTCCCCTCACAGAGTGGTCAGGCCTTGGGATGAGTTGCTCAGGGAGGTTTGGAGTGCCCATCTCTGGATGTCCCCTGGGGACAGGGTTTGGGCTGATGCTGGTGCTGCTGGGGTGGCACTGGCTGATCCTCAGGGGCTCCTCCAGCCCTGGTGATTCTGGGATTCTTGTCCAGACAAGGCAGTTGAAGAAGTGTTTTAAAAACCACAAGGAGTTCTCCTGCTGATGTTGTGATCTCAGGGCAGATTTAGCTGAGGATTGGTGCTCATTTGTTGCCTTCCCTTTTCCTTTCTTGGAGGAGCTCATTTTTCAGGGTTTAAACCACCTGACTAACCAGATTTTACCTCTCTAATGTTTCAGAGGTTAGCAATGGATCCTCGCTGTAAAGGAATGCCACTATCAAGTTTTCTACTAAAGCCTATGCAACGGGTAACCAGATACCCACTAATAATTAAAAATGTACGTTCCTCTGCACACCTGATGGGTTTGGTGCTGCTTTGCTTACACCTTAATTACAGGGTTGGTTCCTTATTTGTGTCAGGCTTTGTCACTGTGAGGTTTCTGATGCGCTGGGAAATGTGGGATGTCCTCTAATACTCGATTCCAGTACAGAAAATGGGATCATTCCTTGGGCTTTGGGGAAATTATTCGATATTTCCATTTGGAACAGAGTGAAGCTTGCACCCAAAGAACCAGAAGGCAGCGAGTGCTGAGTGAAAATTTCAAATTCAGATAACAGGAGCGACAAGACAACCTTGTGCTAATATTTGCCTTTCTCCTCAGTGCCATTCCCTCCCCACGGGCTGGGGGGTGATGCTGAGCCTGGATTGCTGCAGGTTCCCCCAGTGCAGCTGGTGGTGCTGGAGGATTTACAGCCCTTCCCTAACTTCCATTTGTTGCTTAACATTTCCCATCCCAAATAACACCGTGGAACATGGCCCAAGGCTTTCACGGGGAATTATCAATTGGATGTTGGCATTTAAGGGATCCCTTCATTTCTGTGTTTGGCTGCAATGTGTGTGCTTCTGCCAGAGGAGCCAGCAGTGTCCTGGTGCAAAGGCTGTGCAGGCAGGCCTGCAATCCAGCCCTTCCCAAACACTGCTGGTCTCCTGTTGGAATTCTCCCCGAGCCTTTTTTTTTCCTCCCTGAAAAAGCAAAAAGGTTTTAATTAAGGAAGAAAATAATACAAAACAAAAGAACAAA
>VXBB01015779.1:120278-137157 GCA_013399915.1 Illadopsis cleaveri | reverse complement strand
GGAGAGGAGAGGAGAGGAGATCCCAACAGGAAAAATATCCACAGCTGGGAAGAAAAAGTCTTGTGACTTGAAGGGGATATTTTTCTTCTTTTTCTTCCTTGAGTCTGGTTTTTTATGTTTTTAGGATATGATAGTGTCTTACATTGGTAGAGCATAATGTATACTAACCCCATTAAACACTGTTTCATTACTTTACAGCACAGTATTCTTTTTAAAGACAGATTTTAAGCTAACTTATTAAATGTATGTGTTGTGGTTGGCATTATCTCTTCAAAGGAAATTAAACCGTATATCTGAATTTCAACAACTTCTTTGCAAAAAGATAAAAATCAATCCAATTCTAATTCTAGAAACACTGGACAAATCCAAATACATGTTGTCATTGCAGATTTAAGCTTTAAGCTAACCAAAATCTCTTGATGTGAAATGGTAAGAACCAGCATTTTACTTCCATCAGGTTTTGAGGAACAAGACATTTGTGTCATGATGAGATGGTTTTAATCCCACCTAAAACCTTGACAGAAAAATGCACTGAACACTGAGGGTTCTGTCTGCCTGGCATAAGGGACGAGGGGAAGAAAAGCAAGAGAAAAAGACAAGGACGCTTTTTGGGAAGAAACAGGAGAGATTGTCAAGCCTGCATAGTGACTTGGTTTTTTGAAAAGCACTCCTTTTACAAAGTGGTAGATGTATAACACCAGAAAAATATAACACCAGGAAAAGTATCCAAAGATGCAGGAATCAGAGCAGCATCTTTCTCCTTTTTATTTCCTCTGAGCTGCCACAGTAGAATTTTATCTCTGGACTCTACTAAATGAAAAATCCATTTCTTCTCAGATTAATGACACAGAAAACACTTTGGGCTGGAACCTAAAACCTAAATAGGACTTTATTCCAGCTGAACTCAGAAAGAATAATCACAACAACAACATCAGAGCTAATAACATCCTGAACATATTGATGCTTTTGTCTGTGTGGGATTTGCGTTAGTGATTCTGCTCCCATTGCTATTCTGGGATGTGGGGTGCTGCAGAGAATGACAGAAGTGCCTTTATTTGGTTGTGTTGGAGGTACTACATCTTTCATAAGCAGATGATTTCTAGAGCAAGGAAGGTTTTAGGGTAAGAATGACTCTTCTGCAGTGTCTGCGCAGGGTCTGGCACAGTGGGTCCAAAGCCCAATGAGATTGCGTGGAGCTGCAGGAATACTGCACAGAGTGATACGTAGGATGTGTGAGTGACACCCACAATGTTCTTCAAATGCAGATTGATCACTAAGTTTCATTAGTGTTAATGGTTGCTATCTACAGAGAATAATTTATTCCCCCCAATCCAAATGTCTTTTGTTTGGATCACTGGAAAATAATAATGAAGTAAAGATCTGAGGTAAAATACAGTAGCACATGTGTTTTCTATCACAAACTCCTTGAGATTTTTCACACAAAATGACAGTTGTCTTGGCAGATGACAAATTCTAAAAACCGACAAAGTCTGGTACACCAAACGTGGAAAATAAAAATACTTGCCTGGTTTCAAAGCTAACCACATCATATCACATTTCAATATTTCTCCTGAGTCCATAGCTGAATAATATGTTCTATATTCAGCTATCATAGAAAGAGACCTGTGTTTGAACCTGAATATTGTTATAGATGAGAAATGTGAGACCAGTAATCATTTTACTTCAAAATATGTGAATGGTGGCAGAAGGATCAGTTTATTCTTTTCTATTACCTGTTTATGGGATTCCCACTCATACTGTCATGAAACATACTTTACTCAGCTGAGTATAGAGAAGTGTTAAAAAATGTCCATTGAAACCATTTCTTGTAACCTTAAGGAACTAAGGGAAGGTAACAAAGGCCACATCCTTATCAAAAAAAACACAATTAAGCACATTTGGCTTTCAGAATTATGTTATTTTGCACTTTGAATTATTCTTAAAAAGATCCTCTTCTGTTAAATGTGAGCATAGTTTGATAAATTAATGGTCATTTCACATTTTTAGCATGGGAATAACACCACCATGACACATTTTTGTCAGAAAATTGCTGTGTATCTTTCACAGTCTAAAAGCCTAGGAGAGATGCATTTTTCACAGCTGACCAAAACATCTGTAAAGTGTCAGTTCTTTAGAAGGTCCTGTTACTTTCAGTAAACATGAGATATGCTCCTGAAAAGACTAGGACTTTATCTGATTTCTCTACTGTAATGAAGCTGATGTGTCTCCTTACTTGTAAACTGATCAGTCAGGCTCACATTTTAATGACAGACATAAATGTATCTCAAATGATTTTCTTTCACAAGAATTACGTAGGGAGTCTCCCTGAAAGTTAGTTAAATGAGCCTGTTATAAATCTGGAACACAAGCATGTCCCTGCATAAATTTACAAGCACTGATTGCAAAAGGTTAACAATATGGCAGATGGATATGATGATGTGTGAACTCAGAAAATTCAGGGTTTGGTTCCAAAAGCAGTTAGAAGTCTGAGCATTTCCTCAGTCCTTAAGCAGGCTGCCTTGACTGACGCAAACCACCTGCTGCTTCAGTTCAAGCCAAAAATAGTCCATGAATAGCACTTATGTGTCTTTTGCTCTGCTTCTGCTCTTCATTTCATTGAGAATCCAAAAGCATAGACGTAGAGGCAAAAAAATGCACAAGCATGACCTATCCTATTTAAACAAATAAATGGCAGCTACCGGAAGGAGTTGGAGTAGCGTCCAATTCTCGGTTATGGTCAAAAGTTTTCAGTGCTCATTTTATGCTGAGATTCCTCTACTTGAAGGAATATTTTTGCAATACCAGGAAAAAATGTATTTTCTATCCTCTCTGTGCAAAAACTGTTCCTGCATCCTTAAGCATCTGATTTCACACTGTGCAACTTTTCTTCCTGTGGATGCCCTCCTTTCATGTGGACAGCCTGAAGCAAGTGCAGAGAAATGGAAAAACCTCAAACCAAAGAAAAATGTATACATTTTTCTCATCTTTCTGTCCTTTTTGTGTATTATACTGTTGAGGCTTTATTTACTCATCAGGAAGGGCAAGGATGATCTCCCATGACCTTGGGTAAGTAACTACTGAAAATATGTGTACACAGCTTAAAGTAGAGCTATTCAGGTGCCAGGCTAGGTCTGACTAAATGGAAATGAATGGTGTAACTATACCCTGAACATCCATTGATCATGGTCTCTGGTGGTGCATGAAACTGAAGGAGATTAGCACCTCAGGCCCCTGCAGAAGAGAAGTTCTCTTGGAACAGAGCTAACCTTTCTCAGGCAGAGTCACCTCTTGCACAGAGCAGGTTTGCCAATACAGGTGAGGTTTTCTACTTTAAAAAAGCCAAAGATCTTACTGCTCCTCAGCGTGGTGCTGTGTCTCCCTCTGATGGCACCTGGGCCACACTTCCAGGCTGATGAACACGATAAAATCTTGCATAACAGAGGGTGTCTCTTAGCTCAGCTAATGAATTTATTTAGGTCAGAGGTCTCAGGTTTAAAAACTTCTGTTCCATCAAAATGTGGTTTTCTCTTTAGCCTTCTAATGAATCGAGTCCTAGGGACAATTTTTCAGACTGGAGCAGTTCTCAGCCACAGCTGAACTCAATTCATATTTGCAACACCACAAGAACAGAGTCACAGAGGAGAGATTTAACAATCAGTACTTGCTGGAAAAGCTGTAAGGACTTTAGCTATTTCAAAGTGTATTAACATCAGTCTACTCTGAACATTCAGTTTGTGTGAAGGCTGTAAAACAGCTACAGGGATCTATAATTTTTCCAAGTTACTCACAACTTGCCAGTAGACTTGAAATTCAAAACACTTCCTTGCTGTCTACAGCCTGTGACTGGCACCCTGAGGACCTTGAGGAGACTTTGCAGCCACCATATGCTGCTTTACTGTCCTTCAAAAGCTGCATGCTACTGATTGACTTAGCTTTGAGCCCTCATTCACAAATGATTACAAAATATTTGTCCCACACTAGCAATTGCAGGAACTCTCTAACAATATTTTTCATCCTATTGTTTTATTTAAAATGCAAGTAATTGCATTCTCTCTCTTTGCTCAGTCCAGCCGGTCTAAGAACTATTGAACCAGGTAAGTTTATTAGGGAAAAAGACTCTGTGCATTTGATGGTCACTAGAAGATTTCAAAATGAAGTGAAACATTTTACAAGAAGGGTCAGCTGAAGGTCCACTTAAATATTCTTCCATTTTTAATACTTCAAATCAGAACAAGATAGAAAATTCCCACTAGTGACTCAGTAGTCACTAGTCACTGAGTGGGTTTGTGCTAAAAAAAAAGAATGCTGAGGACCAGATTCCTTTCCTCCCCTTACATAAACAACAATTATCTGTTTACGTAGGGCTAAAAATGCTGTCTTCTCATTGTATTCTGTTACAGCATTTTAGCAAAATGCTCAAGGCATTAAGGACTATTAAGTGGTAAAAATCCTCCTGTAATGAAAACACTCAGTGATCTAGGATCTGTGGATAAGGATGAAGCAAACATTTCTCATTACGAGACTCATCATCTATACGGTCTGGATAAATAAAAAAAATAAAAACATCTATAGCAAAAATGTAATTAAAACCAGCAGCACTGACATCAATTTCAGTAAAGTCACTTTGGTTTTCAATGTTTTAGTGTGTTACACTGAGTTTCAGAAAGAACAGCAACATCTTAGACCTACTGCCTCTGGGTTTGAAACCTTTCCATCATCTTTGAATACATTTTATTTTTCAGAAACAAAACAACCAAAACGTAATGCTATAACACAAAAGACTGATATTAGTAAGAGGAGATTGGAAGAATAAAAATGCCTCTGCAGGAGCCAAGACTAGTGCCTGTTGATTCAGCCCAGGGCATTGATATAGAAAATCACATGAAACTGTCTAATCAGAAGTAAATGTTCCTTTTGCAGAGCATTCTTTTTGTTTCTCTAAGCCCTCTGTTCATGGAAGAGTGACTGCATGGTGCTAATGATTAAACCCAGAGGGAGTTCAACCTCTTCATTTGTGTGTCTGTCCAAATTTCATAGAGAAGTAGGAGACTCCTTCTCGAAGTTCGTGTGTTGGGATTACTGCAACCATATGAAAATCTATTTTTCTTTGACACTTCACACAGTTCTTATAGAGTTATTAACCTTATTGAAAAGAACTCAAGTTGGGTTATGATTTTATATTTTGCAAGTGGCATAAGTTTATTTTGCCCCTAAGGTGACGTAAAACCTTGACCTACATGTGAACCTTGCTGCAGTGAGAGCAGAGCCAGGCTTCAGCTCACAAGCCCTTGTTGGAGATCTGTGGATCTGGGGCATGCCTGGCATGGTTTTCAGAATGGGGTCCTGACCAATCAGAGCATGGGCTGGTCAAGCCAGTTCCTGCCTGCAGAATACCACTTTTGCTTCAGCATACCCATTACTATCAGTCTTCCAGATTGGATTCAGCTACTATTTTCACCTGCTATCAGCTGAGCCCTGTGATTAGAAGCTCACATCAGCCTGACCATCTCTGTGTTCCTGGCACAGAGCACCAGACTCCGGGCAACACTGGGGGTATCTTCAGATGGAATTGTTTCCAACTGAAGCAATATTTATCACTTGGTTTGAGATTTTGCTTAACAAGACTGTGGGTTTTAATGGGTGAAACTGCTTAACTGTCAAGGATTAGCCCAGCGTGTCCTCACCTAAGGCAGTGGGGTTCAGTGTTCTAGGGATAGTAACCAAGACCCGGATTCCCTTCCTGGCTGGGCTACCAGTTTGGATACTCCTCTAGGGATATCTGAGTCTCAGCTAATGGCAGTATTTGTATAAGACTGCCACTGGCAGATTTATCTTCTGAATGATTCTGTGATGATCAGACACTGATTTTTGGGTATGTAGGACATGAAAATTATAACAGACAGATGTAATGAGAACCCATCCTGATGGGGCAATAATAAAATTCATTTATGTCTTCCAATCATTTGCTCTGAAAAAGAAGAAAATACTGGAGTCTTATGTAGGATATGACTGAAGATTTTTTTCCGTGCATATTAGCTTTAACCAGGCTAGCAGTATCTATCTGGTTAACATTCTGTATAGAAAGCCAAAGCACACATATCAGTGAAAATAAATACTACAAGAGTCAGAGCACCTTGTCAGTTGGGATCAGTCAGTTTAGTTTGCTCAGTTTAATGGAGAAGTTCTGAAAGTCTTACAATGGGTGGCTTGTGAGTCAAAACACAGCCAAAGAAAAGGGACTGATCTGGACCAAATTCTAAGACTCTGTTAAAAGTGGGATCCTTTGGGCAAAATTCTAGCAAACGCTTTCAGANACAGACAGGGAAATATGGGAAATTAGATTATCAAACTAGAGCTCAAACTGTTATGGTTATAACATATCACATCCTCTCATTTTTAGTGGGAACAGTTTACACCAGCATCTGAAGAGAATATGTGTCCCCAGTGTAGACCATATGAGCTCACCATTCCCTCAGAGCACCGACATATTAAAATTCATCCTGTTGCTTTTCCTGCTGTCTTCCATGCACAAGCACAAGCACAAAAATGTGTTTTAAGCAACACACATAATTACCTCAGCTTTTGGAAACAAGCTGTAGGATAACACAGAGTAGAAATGGTTTCTGACAAAGTCTGCCTTTAACAGCACAGCTGCTAAGAAGAATTGCTCTGTGCACAGGGGCCATTAAGCCACAAGAAGGTGTCCATATGAGTAGGACTGTGCAGACTTACACAATTTGAAAGAGAAATATGCACAAGCTGTCTTGGAGAGAAAAGAAAAGCATGCCTGGGAAATATATTGGGAAAACTGACTATTGGCCCTTCAGGCTGCATAGCCCGAGGGCTGGGGTCACTGTAACATAAGGTGGCATTGCCACTTTCACAGGTAATGATTTAGATAATCTCCCATCTGGATGTAAACCCTTGAGTTACTCTGTATTGTCACAGCGTCAGTGCCTTAACCAGTCCTCCCACTCATGCTTTATAGATTGTACAAGAACAGGATTGCATGGGTCTGTTTCAAACCTCTGAGCAGTTAATCTGACTGAGGGGTTTAAGGTTTCAGCAGGTCCCTCTAATAGCTGCCGTGCTAGTGTGCAGTTAACCTTTATTGCCCTGAGGGCCCTATTAAAAATGAGCAACGTTCAGCTCCTTTAAGGAAAGAAAGATTATGCTTCCAGATGTGTTGATACACTTGACATATGCCCTGTGATTGCAGGGGCTCTCAGGCACCAAAAGACTGCTGTTTTCACAAAGCTGCAATTTTTGTTTACACAATATATACACATGCTTGTCATGGTAATTTGTGCATGGCACTCCTAACCTGAGTGATGAAAATACAGAGAGAGAGAGATTGAGAGAGCCAGTAAGACTGCACCATGCATAACACTGCATGCAGAAAACCAGTTCTCACAAGCACAGCCTGTGTAAAAACAGTTTTCTTTGGCTTGCTCCAATTAGAACATCCATAAACATTTTCAGTTGTTGCTATCATCACAACAGTTTGAACACACAGAGTCATTTGTAAGGATATGCAATTATATTTGTGAATTAAAGCATTGAATTTGGTTCATTTAGACTAGGAGATGCACATTTTGTGTTGCTGTTCACCATTCAGAAAGCAGAAAGCCAATTGCATGACTGTAGATTTTGTAGTCGTTACCTCTGAAAAAAATATACATCCAGAAATCCATACCCAATACAAGGGATTTTTCACTCTGCTACTTTTAAAAAAACTTTTCCATCCTCTACTCTCTGAGCAGAAGGAAAGCAAAGGCTCCATCTACTTTGTAGGCTGAGTCTGGGAGTGAACTTAACCCCAGCTCACCTTCTGGCACCTCCTGATATCTCATTTCCATATTTCTTAAAAAACCAGGAAACATGAACAAACTAGTCTAAGGGGATCTACCTGAAAGATTATTTTTACTTTTCCACTTTACACCTCATCTCCCAGACTTACTGTTCTTGTCTTGCTGCATCATATGGGAAGATATTTACAGGTCAGTGCAAAATCTGTGGTTGTAGCATAGGGCAAAATTGTATCATCTTACCAGGCTTCACCTGACAACCTTTGACAGGCAAAGTGAAAAAGGCTGAATAATATCATTCACAGACTGCAAGTTCTGACTATTGTATGAACAGAGATGGTTCAAAATTAGTACATCTCATGAACAAAAAATCTCTGATTTGTATGAAGAACAGTAACTTATGCAATGTGAGAATGAGTTTGAGAGAAAAAAAAACTGTCTAGGTGCAGAGTCAACTAGAGGAATCTAAAACTATTTAATAATTCAAATCACCTTCTAAAATTGATGTAAAAAGCCATTATTTCAAAGTAGCTCAACCTGGCATTACAGCAGTTCTGCCATCTTCCAGTCACACACAGGCAGGTCTCCGGGGTTTATATTTCTGGCTGCCAGCAGCCACTCCACTCAAGTGCATGAAACGCTGGATCTCATTTCAAGAGGGGACTGGAGTACTTTGGAGAGTCCACATTCAGGGAGCATTCAGACAAAAAGTCTAGCAGGGTTTAATGATTCTGCAACAAATCCATGGGAAGGTCACAGACATTTGACCTTTTGATGACTGATTGATCCATGGTTTGCACAAGCTGATCACAACTGGTCTAAGGAATCTCTCTGCTGATTACAAGACAGATGCAAACGATGTAGAAAAGTATTAGAGAACATGAGCTCACAAATGCTATTTTTGCTTCTCCTCTACCCCAGATCCTCTTGGGATAACAACTCTGAGTCATATCCTTTGCTTTATTTAAACCCTGTGGCACTTGCATGTTTTTCTTAGTAGCCCAATGTATGGAGGACAAGATCTGCATAAATATAAACCCAAGCAATCAGATTCCTAGCAGGTAGAAAAACACAAAGATGCCCTGTTTGCTCAAGAAATCCCTGAGGCAGTGAGGCTGTGACCCTACTCTCACTTTTTTCTACATCTGCCCCACGTAGCTGAGAGAACCTACTGGTGCAGAAACTTAGCTAAGAGTCTTTTGGTCTGACTAAACTCTAGATGAAGTTTTTGTTTGCTCGGTTTCTGTCAAAACCTGGAAGCATATTTAATTCTTGCTAAACAGATTTTGGAACCTGATTTTAAACTCTGACTTTTAAGACTCTGCTCATTCTGGTCTATAACACACATCTTGCTTCTTCCATGGTGTCTTCCAGCAGGCAGAATTTCCCCAGAATGGGTTCAAGTGCATGCTGCCAGTTATTCTGAAACAACACTTAGGTGACCTAATCTGAAAATGGAAATAAAGAATTTGCTGAATAGAAATATCCTAATGTACTCATGGGAAATGCACTGACCATCAAGATATTCCAGATTAGAGTAAAGGATTGCACACACAGACAGACACATACACACATACTCTGCAAAATTCGGTTACTGAAAAAAAGAAATAGAAGAAAAATCAATAAAATTGAGAAATTACTTAAGGGTTTGGGCTAATTTAAAGTATAATCCTCATATCTTGAATACCCTGCAAATGCCTATTTAATTTCAGTGCAAAATTTTTGTGTTTGTTGATTGGTAATTTCTTTTTCAAATAGTGTTGATTATTTTAAACTTTTCTAAAAATTAAAGATGATGTTTGAAGTAAAAAGGAAAACAAGTAGAAAATGACAAAGTGAAGCATCTTCATTTTTTCTTTTCTTGTCTTTTTAATCACTAATTTGACCCAAATCATGAGGGCATTTTGGTAGCCCTGAAAGCTGTCTATAATTATTTTTGGCAATTTACAACACAGTAAAGCTTTTCAAATATTCTTTTAATGATTTGTTGTATTTGTTCTTCTTGAACATTAACAGAAGAACACTCATGCTCATAAGAAAGCTGGAGTATCGTATGAATGTGCTATTTCTGTGGGAGCTGCCATCACAACCATCGCTTGGGATGAAACAACAGTGCAGTAAAAATACAATGTGACTGCAGTGATCATTCACCAAACAGGAGCTAGCTTGTGAGAAATATGCTGCTGAAACATCTGCACACCAGCCTTTGATTTGATCATTTCAAACAGTGAGAAAAGCCTGTCTGTAAACACATACTAAAAAGAGTTCCTAATCCATCAAATAAATTGTTTGCTGCAGATGGTCCTTCCAGCTCTGTCTATAGGTGTGTAAATAGAAACAGATGACCATATAATCATGACATGCAGACATACTGTTATCTGGTGTACCAGTTTATCTCCAAACAGCAAGCTCCAGAATCCACAAGTGAGCCAGAAGTGCTTATAGACATCTTATTGTTCCTGGAGAGGTTTAACTTCTATGTTTTCTCCAAGGCTTTTTCTTCTCCTGGGGGTCTAATATTTACTTGCAGCTTCAGGATATGCAGCATAAAAGGATAAAGAGGCAGAAAAGGAAAAAGCAAGTCTTTTAAGATTGCGGATTCTAAGAAACAAAGCAAAAACAGGCCCTGGAGATGACTGTATATCACTAGCTGACAATGAAACATCAAATAATACTATTCAACACTAATCTTAAGAGATAGAGAGCTAAAGCATCTGGGCCGAAGAACCACTTCAGGAAGCCATTGCATGTGGTGCTTCAGGTTACCTGTGAGCACAAACTCCCTGAAAATGAGAACAAAATATAAACCCAGCAATAAACCTTACAAAATCTGCCATGTTAATCCACTTGCAATTTTGTGTACCTCCTCATGCTGAAGTCAAACAAAAGGTGGGCAGAGAAGGAGAAAGGAATAAAGAATATAGAGGAAAGATTTAAAAGCTGTTGCTTTTTTGCTATTACCACCTGTGCATAACCATGATTGGCACTGAATTCAGCATCTCAAGGTCCCACTGTGTTGGCTCTGCTGTGAATGCCCAGGAGCCACCATAAAATGACTACACAAATATAAAAAACTGCATCAAATAGACATTTTTCGAATGGAAATATTTGAATGGCTGGCAAAAATTCAGATTCAGGCTTATTATAAATAAGAAGTAAAGCCCTCACTGAAGTCAGTGGAGAGCAACAGACGGCCCTGGTCTGCTTCACCCTGCCTATGGTCTGAAGCAGACCAGAGGTTCCCTTGAATCCTTGTATTTACTGCAACAGGATAACTAGGATCTGAGCTGGGGCATGCCATGAGGGAAAAAGCTGCTCACAGTTTGGAAAAGATTAATTAATCTTGGGGATTGGCCAGCCTAGCTCCAGAGGAGAAGGCACTTACTGTCTCACTGACATGTGAAAGATGTGGGGGGAAGCAGGTAGTGTCACACATCTGCCAGAGAAACAAGTGTGCAGGCTGGGGACACTGCTCTAAACAGGGCTTGGTCCTCAGTGCCAAACAGCCACCATATGGGAGCTTTTATTTCCATCTACACCCAGCAAAATGCAGGCAGCTCCTGTGGATAATAATCCACAGGTCCTGCAGTGACCATGCCGCAGGTATGCAGAACAGAGGATTAGATTACTTTAATGTGCTCCCTGTGCAGGTACAGAGCCAAAATATTCAGCCTGAAACCAGCATAGCATGTTGCAGCCTGACAGACTGCACACTAGGAACAGTTTAGACCTCACTCTCTCCATTTCTCTGACTTCTGCTGAACTCCCAGGTGAAATTAAAGATGATGGTTTTAACCTACATAGCCATCACTGTTTTGAGACCTTTCAAGCTTATTAAACCCTCCCTCTCTCCCTGTCAGATGCTGATGCTGTCTCTCAGGGAACCTGTACCCACGTGGTGTGTTTGACTCCTGTTTTTGTTATCATTTTATGCAAGCTATCAATTTTCTTCTTTCTCCACAGCTACTCTGAGCAGCAATGGATCTATTCACAGGTACACCCCTTATTTAGCCTGTGACTTGTAAGTGATTGTTAAGGTGCTTGAGGCACCAAATGAGTATCTACAAGTACATTCTAAAAAGAGCAAAAAATGAATAAAAGAACAGTTGTCTGCTGTATTTGCAGTTAATTATCTACAAGCCTACTTTCCTCTCCCCAGCACCCACTAGAGGACTGAGCTCACATGCCAGACTCCAGGCATCTGTGCTCAGTGTGGCGCTGAGGAACCTCAGCAGCACGTGTTCACCACTTGACTGTACTCCCTTCATCTACCACCCATCATGCTCCAAAATTTAACAGTAAGCATCTAATGAGGCAGAGAGACAACAACTCCCTCAAGCATCCTCTGATATATCCCCCAGCATGTTCTTTCTGCTCATCTGCCTTCTGTATGATTTTCTGTCACTTTGCGAATTAGATTCCTCCTCAGAATTTCCTCATAGGTTTCCTATGGGCCATACCACTTCCTTTTTGTTGCCAGTTTTCCAGTGGCTCTGCCCCAGGCTCCCTGCACTCTCCCCCAGTGGGAGCCAAATGACAGCCATGGAGCTGAAGGTTACAAAGAAAAACCCACAAAATCAACTTTTTTCCAGGCATTTTTTTTGTAGTGCCTGCATTGAGACTTCTGCATTGAGTGAACTGATTGATGCCTTTTAACAGAACAAGGAGAGTATTTAGGCCAGTAATTAAAATACTAAACTGAGAGGTGTTTTAGAAATGAGATGTAGAGAGAATGCTTACTTTTAGAGCTGTTATAAAGCCTGGTTCTCTGGATATTTTGGTTTTGTAAGAATGGCAGGTCAATAGCTCCCTTTCCATGCATTCAGAATTGTGGGCAGGCCTGGCAGATGCCTTGTCTGCACATTAGGATACAGTGCACTGACTTTCCCGTGGATCTTACCAGAGCAATCAGTAGCCTGGAGATCTCCAACCAGCTGGTTATGCAGCTGTCTAATAACTGTCATATTACTTCCTGCTAGAGGAGAAAGCGAGCTGAGGAAGATGGGGTGAGGCTAATTAAAAAGAAAAACTCAAATGTGTTGCTTTTAGCTTCCCTCATCCTAGTAATTCCACTTCCTAAATTGCTGCAAGGTAATGGAAAAAAGCCAGAAAGCAACTGGGGGCAAACAGTGAAATGGCATGAGAAATCTATCCACTGTCCATCTCCTCCATATCTTTTATTACAGCCAACAACATTATTATAGTATTTTCAATCCTTCGTGAAGTCATTTTCCAAAAATAGGTGAGTAGCAGTAAAAGAAACAAAGAGCTGCTCTCCTCTCAAAGGTCCACAAAATGCTACACACAGAAAAGAGGAAGATTACATTAGAGTGGAGAGTGCACTGGAGTGAAGAGAGAAGCACTTATTTCCACTTCATGTTTGGAAGGGGAAGGATTGCATTTAAGGACACGTGGGGTTGCCAAGTTTTGGACTGTGGCTGAAATATAAATTTAATGACAGAGTACTTTTTTTTTTTGAAGGATGAATTATGAGAGGTTCATTTGTGGTTCAATAGCACATTTTGTCCAAAGAGAAAATAAAACATTTAAAAATGCTTTAGTTGAGCAGAGGAATACAATCAGAAAGTGAATGAAAAGGGGACAGTGCTTTACAGCCTGGTTGCTATGCCACTGCATAAAAACGGGGTGGAGGACTCCTCTAACAAAGTTCAAAACAACAATTTTAACCAATGACTCTTAGTCACGGAAGCTTCTTTTAACCACTGAACTGAACAAAATTGAAGACACAGTTATCTTGCTCTTGTCCTTTGAAGATGACGTAGTAGTTCTTTAAATGTTCACTGGCAGCGGGAGCAGAAACCGTATAGGTAAGTCTAATGTCCTGGCTAAAGTCACTTTTTCACTTTGTATGTGTGAATATTTAAGTCAGACAGAAAGTGTTTCTCCTTTGAACTTCAAAAGAACAGCTCAAAGCACTATACACAATAGCCAGCAGCAGGGGGAGAGACATGTGCACAGCACTTGCAACCCCTACACAACCCCAACACCCAGATTATCTCGTTAAGGGACAAAAGAACAGTTCCTCCTACCCTACTTGGATGAATGACACTTATACCCATAAACTGTTTCTTTGTCCAAAATTATATGGCGAAGTCTGGCTGGATTTGTTAATAATTTTAAACTGACTGAAATGCACTTAAAAAACAAAACAAAACAAAACAAAACAGAACAGTCTGTGTCTGTTTGCCTCTGTGTGTCGTGTGTCTGTGTGTATTTGTGTGTACACATTCATACATAGTTGTGCACCTACAATTACACTGAAATCCTCAGATAGGAATTAGATGCCAATTACATTCTAAAGTGAAAAGCCAATTCAGGCATAATTAACTGTCAGGATAATATCTGCTTCAAGGAGATTTCAGATGATGAGGTAAGAACCAGATGCTTAAAAACTTTTGTAGTAAATATGGGTTTCAAAATAAAAGAAAAATGAAAAAAAAAGGTAAATGAGAGAGAAAGTGCAACTGACTTCTTTCAAAATCAGTCAGTCTTAGGAAACATCTCAAAAACCAACTGCCTGTGAAAACTCAGCAGACTGAAATCCAGCTCAGACCTTGGTCTGTTGCTGTCTCAAACTCCATCTCAAGGAGATGTGTCAGTCACAGCTGAACCTTCTGTGTAAATCCGCTTCCACACAAGAGACCAGGGCATGCAGGCAGCTTGCTAGGTCTTTGTATAAAGACAGCTCATTTGCCAGGTATTTGACAAGCGAAATCAAGGGTCAGAGAGAAAGCATGGAGTGTAGAGAGATGACAAATAACCACGTTTCCTTTTGAAAAGTTGAAATGACTTTTTGAAGTCTATTAATTCATTTTGTTACAAAGTGACAGGCACTGAATTAACTTATCTGTGGTGAAGCTCTCACATAAAAGACCATGAGTCTGGCACTTCCATCATCCTCTCTGGTTCTTGAAGTGACATGTTTTACAAGTCCTCAGTCCCTCTACTTGGATGTTGGTAGCACTGAGTAAACCCATCGTAAAGCTGCTCAGAACCATATAGGCTCCACAAATGTCTGCACTTAAAACCAGAACAAGTAGAAGGAAACAAAAAGGAAACTGATCATCTGTGCTGGGAAGGGGCAGGGAAAACCATGCTCCTTGGTGGTTCTGGGGTCTTCAGAGATGCCAGGAGAAAGAAGGGTGTCAGGAGAAAGGGTGAAGGAGCAAAACAATGGAACTGGCTGTACTGAAATCATCGTTGCTTATACTTTTCTGTCCAGGACTCTGCAGAAGAAATTATATCCAGGGCTTGGATGTATAGGAATCCCTGCTGCCTGGAGCTTTGGAAAACAGAGTTTAAAATACTTGTCATTATTTCAGTCGCAATCAAGCTCACAAAAGAAATAAATTTTAAAATGTCTTTTAAAATAGGATCTTTTCCTGACTTTTTCCCCTACATTTTGGACATGCAAACTTGGATTGCATTTTCCAGTTTTTCTCTACAAATGTGGACTCTAAGGAGTCATTCATAGAATTATTCATTCCTAACTGAGGACTGATATTCATGTAGCTGCCCCACCACTAGTCTCTACCCCTCTCCCCATTACTATGCCACCAAATATCACGACATTCAGATTCCTTTCTAATTTTCCAGGAGACCATTCATCCTTCCACAGCATCAAGCCAGTGGCATTTGTTTTTCTCTGTGGGTTTGCCCCAAACTGCCCTAGCTACCCTTGCTATGTACAATCAATTTCTATATCCTCCATTACTTCAAAGACTAAATAATGAAACTGGGTTTAGAAGTACAACTATTAATAGAAAATAAAAAGTATGCCAGAACAACCAGTATCTCTTGGACTACTATTTTTCTTGCTGAGCAAGTGGTTTGTGGAATTTTTTTTCTGCTTGTATAAATGCAAAGCACGGCCACTGGGAAGGAATAATAATGAAAGGCTGTTTTCTAAGTGCCTGCAAAACTCTCTCAAATTAGATCACCAAGGTCCAAATTCTCTTTCAGAGAAGATCAGCCTAACTCTTTTGGATCTGCTAGTGCTGCATGCATTTTACACCTGCTTTGAATCCAGCTGCCAAGCAATATAGACAGGATGGTCAGGCAAATGTGAGTAACAAGTTGATGATGGGGATTTTAAACTGTCTAAACCCTCTGTTCATCACATTTTCTTCCATAATACCAGTAGCTCCAGCACCTGATTTCAGGCTGGAGATGAAAAGAAGTCTCCTTTGTGGCTCCTGTTCTTCTTCCACGATATTTTATCCATTCCCCACCTACCTGTGTTGCAAGGATTTGCTGCTTCTTTCAGGAAACATAGCATGGAAAGAAACCCACGAAATCTTATGAAAGAGGACCTTGGGAGAAATGGGAATGAAGAAAAACAACCAGTGCAGAATGATCAGTATATGCCTGGGTATTGAATATTCGACGAGGTTGCCTGTTCAAAAGAAGAATCAGCTTTGTTTAGTTCAGCTCATGAAAGTGCTTTAATAGGCAGGGAATAATTTGTGCTGAGATTCTCTCTCTGTGATAATGTAGTACTGGGAAGAGATCTGTAGTTTCTCTCTCTTTTTGCTCACCTCCTCACACACATATCACTGCATAATGGCTACCAATCTTAATGCAGTACTTGTAGATTAATTCATTATAGGCACTTTTGGAGCAGAGATAATAATTGAAAAAAGTAAAAAAAAAATGCAAGGGGTAATCACAGTATTTCTCCCTCTCAAAAAATGGAAAAACTCACTATATAATTTCTTCTTGAAAGCAGGACTCTCATTAACATTATCACTGTAGACATCTACACAATCTCTGCTTTTCAAGTTGCCAGGATGTAAAAATATCCTTTGTGTTTTCATTACCAAGATCTAGTGGGAAATGCATTATATCTGTTTCCATCTAGTAGTTGTATCATTATAGGGGCTACAGCAGCTAAGGGTATAACAAACCAGTTTTTCAGTTCAATGTTAAATATAAGTTTCTGGTTTTGTTGTAAGTACTATGGAAGAAATTTCGAGGGTGCTGGGGAATTTCCAAGTGTGATGTTCTTGTGGCTTTTCTACAAGTGTAATGCCTAATGAATCTTCTTTTTT
>VXBB01015779.1:107104-120263 GCA_013399915.1 Illadopsis cleaveri | reverse complement strand
TTTAAATTTTTTTTTAGTTGGGAAAATTTGTTCATGTTCATTATTTCAGTGATTCTCAATATTTTAAAAGAAAACTCCAGTTGCTTTAACTTCTTCTCTGGTAGTGTTGGAAATTTCAGGCTGAAGAGGACCCTAATAGACCTCTTAGAAACTTTGTGACAAAAAAGAAGAAAGAACATGTTCTGAAAAAGATGGAAAGCTGAAATCCCAGTGGTGTACAGTCATATCCTAAATCTTGTCAGTGACAAATTTCTCTAACTTTTTCCTCCCTGTAGCTCAGAGGCAAGCCATATATGAGAAAAAGAACTGCAAACTACCTGGCTCATGTATCATGAGCAGAATTGTTATCTGGGATTCAATGCAATGCCAAATTCCAGCATCAGACCTGAGAAAATGAGCATTGATAGAGAACCAATGATAGGACTTCATATTCCTAGTGAAGAAAGTGAAAAGTTGCTTTTTCAGCTTTGATGCAAGGAGCTGTGAGGTTACTACCTATCCAGGAGGCTGACCTTGGAGCATCTTAATATGTCAGATAAGGTGAAACATAAACCAAGCATCTGCTTTTCTTTTCTCTGTGGCAAATAATGCAAGAACACTGTCATCTAATTGGGCTCTGTTGCCAGGAATAGCAGCGAGGGTACTGGGTGATCCTTTCATTAGTTCATATGTCTCGGCTTTTCAGGATACAAACAGTGAAAAAACAGAACATAAGTTCTACTTCCTATTTCTCCTTCTGAGAATAATTCTGTCTGTCTGCTAACTGACAGAATTAATAGTTGTATGGTAGTTATTGCTGTTGAAATAGTACAGTAGATTCTTGGTAGTGTCTCATCGTCCTTTATTTGAACAAGAAATTGCTGAGTAGAGAACAAATATGACAACACAAATTTGAAGACAGGCACAGTCAACAAGATTGCTACAGGAATTAGGAGAGAATTAACAGATTTTAGTGGATTTCTATAGATTTTGCCTCCATGCAGTATTTGTCCCAGTCAGTAAAATGGTAAGATCTTCAATTGCAGATTCTTTTATATAAAAAATATGAGACCCTGACTGCTTTGCCCAATACAGATGGTTTAAGAATGCAAAAGGAAACAAGGTCATACCTCCTTTGGGAGTGCTGCCAAACCAAAAGATTCAAAACACATGAATTTGTCGTTAAAAATTCTGTTGCCCAGAAAAAGACCCAGTTTGGGCTATTAAGTGTTTAAGAGACAAGGCACTGGTGTCCTGACTGACACAAAGATCAGTTTAGGTCTTGACCTGAGGAGTCTCAGAAGAGCTACTGAGAGGGGAGCAGCTGAAAGCAGAAAGTTGGTCAGCACTGATCCTGCTTTGAAAGAGCTGTGTGAAGCTCAGGACAAGAGTCAATGGTGAGGCTCTGCATGTGGACATCAAGTAGATGCAGGCACACAAAGATTGGGTTGTATTGGCCAAAACAGTGAAAGGACAGACTGTAGCATTTGTCAGCCCAGCAGTGAGATCACACACAACTATTTAATAAACAGAGGAATATGTTAAAAATTTTATCTTCCCATGAGAATTGTCCTGAATCTTGTATCCACCGTACGGCACATTCTGTTTTACATCTTGTATCCCAGGCTTAACAAGGGAAACACCCATCTGGGAGACACTACTTAACTAGTCAACATAGGCAGTATAGTAATGAGATTAATTGAAACACCTTACGGTACACAGGTTTCGCCAACAAAAGCCATGGCTGAAACACAGAGGCCGCTGGTAAAACACAACCTGACTCTTTGAGAAATGGATCTGAAGGAGAATGGTCTGCAGAAATAAAAAAAGCTCTGGTAAACTGATCTTTACACTGAGAAAGCATAAGACTGCCAAAACTGTTTAGGCGTTTTCATGCTGCTATCACAACTCATACTGATAATCAGCAAGACACACTCCTTGGACTTGGTGGTCTGTCATTCTAACCTAGGACATTCTTGTTTTGTGTATCTTGATTTCACATTTAAGTACATTTTTACTTGTTTTTTAGCATATTTGGCTGAGACGATTACTTATGTGTCTCATCTTTGCTGACACAAACCTTCTTTTCTTTTTGCTTCCAGATGGAAAGACTGGTATCACTAGGGCAGGCTGCCCAGCCTGGTCAGGAAGCCTAACAGGCAAGACAGCACTCACAAAAAACAACAGCCCTCCCCAGTCCAACGGGGAAAGAAAAGAAAACAGAGTGCTGACGAGCTCTCTAGATCTAGATTCACTCCAATTACGTGAAAATCTGCTAGGGACTTGATGGCATATGGACTGGATAATGGCTTACAAAACCCTCTTTTACAGAATGTTGGGTAAAAGAGTAAGAGCATGATTCATCCTGGTTTCTACTTAAAGTCACATGCAGAAGACACAAATAGAACTCAGGATGGAAAATAGCTATTGCATACACAGCTGTTTTTCTTGGTAACAACACAGTAGGAAATAAAAAGACACGATCCAACCCTGAAGTTTGAAAACCCATGAAGATTCCCCAGAATTTAATCCCAGCCTTGCAAGCCAGGTAGAGATGTGAAAGGAAATACACTAAAGAAAACAAACTGCAAGAACATTGTGTGTTGTCCTACAAGGTTACAAGGTGCTAGAGTAGGAAATCTTCCCTCTGGGATGTTGAAAAAGCTGCTGATAAACCTTGCTCCCTTTGTCCATCATTGGGACACTAAGTATTTTGGACCTTCTGTCATGCCTGGGAGATTAAAGTGCAGGTTTCCCATGGATCCCATGGAATGGATGACAAATCAGATCTCCCTCACTGGAAGATGCCTGAAGGGATTACACAACTCAAAACTGCCTATTTTTTTCCTGGAAAAGCAGCTTTCTTTGCCTTTTGTATTTGCTAAGCGTGGAGGTGTTCCTTGGACAATGACAGCAAGGCAGCCTTTCCACATTTTGAGGGACTGCTCACTGTTAGGCATGGTGCTGATTCAACACTTGTTAAAAAGCCACACCTGCTCCAAGGAGTCTGGTGGGAAAATGGAAGGAAGTTTGCTTCTTACAGCTATGACCCAAAAAGCAAGTTACTAAGGAGTCTACTTGGACAAAATGACAAACATTTCTCAAAGATCACTTTCCCTCCAGGACATCGGGTGCAGTCAGAGGGAAGCGAGAGACTAAAGCTCCTGAGAGACAGTAAAGGGCTTTCTTGGCATTGTTAAACTCACAGAACTGTATGGAAACACATTAATCTTAAATGTCCACACTCACAACAGATAAATGAGCAGAAGCAGTTGCTATGCTACAAGTGTGCATTTCACATGTACACTTGTGCTGGGGGAAAGATGCATCAATTGTTTTTTAAAATTTATGAAATCAGGTATTTTTTATGTAACATAATTGAGTAAAAAGTCATTATGCATGAAGTTGTTCCATGATTTAAGGTAAATGAGTTTTAATGATGGGCCAGCATTTAGAGTGCTGAGCATCATGTAAAATCAGTACAGTAATTATCCTTCACCTATTGAATACATTTTTCTTTTCAGTTTGGTAAATAAAAAGAAAGCACAATATTTGGGGAACAGTGTAACAGGTAAGTAAATGTATGAGCCACTAAAAAAATGCACTCACTATGGCAATATTCATTCATATGAGTGTGCTGAACAAGAACTAATTATCTATGCACAGTATAAAAAAATCTTTGTTGATCTACACACTGCAAAATGATAAAATTGTGATAAAAGCAGAGAGAAAGAGTTAGAAGTCTCTAACCACGCACAAGATTTTAGAAGCATATTGCCATGTAGCACAGTCAGCAGATGAATCTTCACCTTCCCTGTCAGTGTGCTTTACCCCACTTGGGTAGTAGGAATGAATGAGCTCTTTGATGTGAAAGCTAAAAAAAAGAAAAAGTTTTGGCAAGCTTAAGTCTTTGTTATTGTTGTTGTGAACTATCATGGGGCACTGATACAAGCATTATTCAGGATGATTCTACCAACATTTTCTGCAGAAATAATTCATCATATGGGCTGTGTGACTGTTATCTTTTGTAACCACTGCTTACAGGAAAACACTACCAGTAAACCATTACTCAGGCTGGGGGAGCAGTTGTCTGCAGTTTGTGCCATTGTGTCTGACCTCCAGCCCACCAACCCGTGTCACCAAAGAGGTGGAAAGCTTTAATAAATCATATCCGAGATGCATGTTAGCCAAGTACAAAAATACCTACTGTATCTAACTCAAATATTCATAGATTCAGAGAGATTAAGGACATAAAGGGCAATATCCTAACTTCCTGACCTCCTGCATATCACAGGCCATTCAATTTCACCCAGTCACCCCTGTGTTAAACTAAATTACTCATGTTTGATTGAAGCATATATTTCAGGAAGGCATCAGTCTTGATCTGAATATATTGGTAGAAATGAAAAGCATCTCTTCTTTTGTCATTTTTTTCCACTGGTAAATTCCTCATACTTATAGTTTTCCCTAATCTCTCATTTAAATTTTTCTGTTTTCTGTTTGCAGCCACTGGTTCTTGTAACACTTTCTTTGGCTAAGCTAGGTGCCCTCTCAGACCCAGATTTACCTCCACAAGGACATGGTATTTAATAAATTCACACTCCTTTCTGCCTCATAACAAGCTAAACTGATCCAGCTCTTCCCTCGCAGGGTTTTCTCCAGCTTTCAAATATCATTTGCAGCTCATTTATATGCTCTGCAAAATAGTTGTGACCATGATTCGATCATCCATCTCATCAAGGCCACATTTGGGAGTTAATCTTCCCCCTGCTTTCTCATTCATACAACAAAGATCTCATTACTTCGCCCCACAGCAGCAGCAGCAGCACGCTGGATATTTCCATTTGACTATTTGGAGCTGCAGCCAGGAGTGGCCGCTGTCCATGGTACTGCTCTGCCTTACACCCAGGGTGAGGTGCTGCCTCAGAACCACAGAAACATTTAGATTGGAAAGAACACATTTAAGATCATAGAGTCTAACCACAAACCTAACACTGCTTTGTCCATCACTAAACACTAATTTATGCTGGACTTTCACTCAGATTGGTCCAATACAGTAGTACTATCATCTATGGAAAAAAAGAAGATGGCAAACACTCCCTGGAATCATTTATGCAAGAGTAAAGGATTTTAGTAAAGACTGTAAGTTAAACTCATTCTTCTGCAGAGTTGTTTTAAGGCCCCTGGATATAAAAGTCTAACAAAAAGTTGTTTACAACAAGAGGACAACATTTATTTCCTTGGAAAGGAATGAGGTGAAATCTATGTGTTAAGAAACAGTAGCTTCAGGAAATGCCTCTGAGGACTTAAATTCTCATATAATGAAGACTTTTTCTTGTGCTGGGAATATTCCCACCTGATCCAGTAGAATCTGATCTCTCTGTGTGGCCACATTGTCATCCCTTTTACCACTCCACTCAACGTTACATCTCTTATGAGTTGTTTGTCTGGCTTTTTAAAAATTATTTACTGTCACATGATTGATAAAAATGTTGAAAAGGACTGTGTTTGATATTGATGCTTCTTGTACCCTGTTTAGAAACAATCTCATTCAATAATGTTTCTTTGCTGACAGCCAGCATTTGAAATTGTCAGATGACCAGCTTTGATCTATTCAATATTAACTTTATGATACTGCATAGTGCTTTTCATTAAAACAATTTCATGTGATACTGAATCAAATGCTATACAAAAGTCTATTATGTCTGAACAGTTTCTCTCATCGACTAAACTTATAATTCCATCAAAGGATGAAATTAAGTTTTCTTGACAAGATCTATTTTTCATGGAAAAAACAAATGGATAGTATTAATTCTATTACCGCGCTGTATCTTGCATCAGCTGATTTCTATCAATTTCTTTTGCTGTTTTGTTTGGGGGTTTTTTGGATGTTTTCTTTTTTTTTTTTTTTTTGGTGGGGGGGTTGTTGTTTTTTGGGTTTTTTTACCAAGGATTCTTGTCAGGCTAATTGTGCTATTCTTATCTTAGCTATCACATGTGTCCTTTCAAATGGCTGGGATGATGTTAACAATTGCCCACACTGTGTGAATTGCAGTGGCATTCTTATATTCAGAAAAAAAGTCATGTCATCGAGTCAGAAAGCTCCTTGGGCAGCTCCTCTGGGATTCTTTGGTAGAAGTTATCACCATTGCCGCTTCCAAAGTTAATCTTCTACACAATTTTCACCCCTCCTTAAATGTCTAAACATGTAGATGTGAATAGCAGGATATCATGATGACAGCCTGGCTAACTCTCAGCAGTGCCCTTTATTGCAAGTTGGCCCTACAAAATCACCTTGGCTACACCATAAAGAGCAGTGAGAAAAGTGTCTATTATTCCATGACTCACATAGTGGTATGCTGAGAAAAACTAGGAGCAAAAACCTGTGAAAATCCTCACACAAACTGAAACATATTATTCTGGTAGCCAGGGTGGTAGAATGAGACTTGTACTTGGAGACAACCCAAGGAGACCATGGACTGTGGCATCTTTCCATGTGAAGACTTTGTCTGATTCTGGCAGCAAGGAAACAGGGCAAGAGACACCATCTGGGGTAACGTGGGGTGATAACGTTGATCAAAATTTCCCCCTTTATCATTAATTTTCTGAAAAATTACACAAGCTCCCTGGTGTGGTTTAAGCCTAGCTGGAAATTAAGCCTGAAGCAGTTGTTTCCCACTCTCGCAGCTGAGAGAGACAAAAGGCAGAGATCCCGGCTCGAGATGAGAAGAGTTTACTGAAAATAAGAAAACAAACCGTAACAGTAACAATGTTAATGACACAAGCATATAAAATGAGGATGATTTACAAATGAGAAATGCTCACTGATCTGACCTGGCACTGTGCAGCCCCTGAGACAGAGAACAAAATGTCTGCATTTTCTTCCCCAAACCCAAGACAATGGAAAACAGTGGCCAACAGACAGTTTGCAGGCATGTTTTCCCCCAGTCCCAAGACAAATAAAAAATCACCCCTTCACAAACCCTCTGGCTGGCAGCAGTGGGATCCCACCACTGGTCCATTTGCCACTTGCTTCCCCAAAAAAGGAACAAAATGGTGGTGGAACCTCCTGCATGGCACTTTTTTCTTCCACCCAAAGTCATGCCCTTTTCTTCTCAGAAGTAAGAATCCCTTATTTCCACCCTGCAGCAATGATGAGGGTAATACAAAATAACCTAGACATGTTCACACGTCCAAGTTTTGTCCCCTCATGATTACTGTGAAAAATTAACAGTGTCTTTGACCAAAAGTAGGACATCCCCCTGACACTGCAAAATGAGAATAGACTGATGGAAGAAATTTCCTGACCAGTAGGTTTTTCTAATGAACAATTAATAAATGGAAATAAACTAATTCCAAGCAGGCTTTCCCAGAAGGAGAAATTGTACTTGCCTTCATGAAGATACCAGTCCCAGCCATGATGCATCCTATGGAATTCAGTGCAGAGGCATACAATACCAACTTTCTTACCCCGGATATTTTTCAAAGTAGCTCCAGTTGGTGTACTGAAATAACTTCAGGCACAAGCTGGTGTGAAAATTCCAGTCTGTAACCCAAAGGAGCAGGGTTCTGCACCCCCAGCTTATCCCCTTGCAATTCAGCAACCATGAGCAGCCTGTGAATTGCCTGGAGAACACCTTGGCAATACAGAGGCCATGCTCGCAGTTCTGGGCTACTGCTCTCTCTGCAATCTCTGGTCGTCTTTGGACTCATAGTTCCTGTAATACCTGAATTCATCAAGATATCAAGTTCTTTAATGTCTGAAGAAATTAAATTGTGGCATCAATTATCTCTGTCCCTGAACTTGTCCAGGAATATTGATGTTCAACTGAAATCTAAGCCACAGAACATGAACACAGAAACCCATAGAAATAGCACATATAAAATTTTTTAAATCAAATAACAAACATCCTGTCTACACAAGTAATTCACCTCCACCACTCCATGAAGTCATTGAAGCCCTTATTAAGATGAGGAATAACTAGATATTTGATTTAACAGATATGGAAGTAAACAGTATAAAGTATTTGTGAGGTGTATGATGTCACAGAAGGAATTTTCTTCAGAGTTCAGATTTTTTATTTCCTGAGACATGGATCACAGGACTGATAAGCTCTTTTCTTTGTGGTTCTGCAGATCCTCTGCAGACTATGGAAGCTTTGACCAGGGATCCATGTTCGCATCAGTATAGTGCTTAGATCTAATGATTGGATATAAGCCTTTCTGAACAGAGGAAGTGCCAGAATTCTACACAGAATTTCAATTAGCAAATATGTATCTGTCTGAGAACTTAGAGCAAAAATACCTTGTACCATACAATGAAACAACTGTGCCTCCCTTAACAAAACAAACTAAATCTGCAAAAAAGAGGTTACAACTGAAAGAAGGCTAAATATTTCTGTTCACGAAAATTGCAGTAGACCCAGTTTCTTCTTCTGAAGCATGACAGCAGAACTGAATGTCTCACTGATAAGGAGGAGATTTTTTTTTTTCTTCCCCTACTTTCTCAGGCTGTCAGAAAAGAGCAGACTTGGTATGGAAGCAAGTCAGGTTTTGTCTACCATCCAACAACTGGGTAATGTTGAGCACGGAACAAACCTGAGAATATTTACTTGTCAGAGGCTTGGTTTCAGCCCTTTCTATGAACATCACTATCATGTTCTTCAGTTTAGCTTCCTTTTCTGGTGTCATGACCCAAGCAAGATATCACTGAATTATGAAAGACTGCTGTTTTGGGGGTTTTTTTTGGTTTTTTTGTTTTTTTTTTTTTTTAAGTGAGTTAAAGATGACATTATGTCACTTTCTGCTATAAAATGCTCTGTGGGCAGCTAGAGAGAAAAGGTTTATTGCAGTTTTATTGGAATGTATTAAATAAATTTAATATCCAGCCAGCTGATTGAGGCAGAGACTCCCTGTAGATATTTTGGTTGTGCATTAAGAAAGTTGTCACAAGTAATTTGGACTGGAGCGAGGAGTTATAGACTGCCAAATGTTGATTAATTAAGCCCATGTTTGGATTAGTTCTGCTAGATTGTTTCATTAGGGAAGATGACTGAAAATATGGAATAAAGAAACCAGGGGGAATCCAGGAAGAATTTACATGTATTTGAGACCTCCAGCAAAAAGTAGGATCTGGGACTGAACTTCATGTGCCCTATGAAATTGCATGGTATTCCTTGCTCCTTTGTGACTGGGGAAGAAATAGGCACCAGGAGAATTAACTGGTGCTTTGTGTGGCAGTGAATGATTTCATTAGAATTATTCTCAACAGCCAAGGAATGAAGTCCCTTTCTTCTCACATGATTTTTCATCTCTAAGACTAACTTCCATCTTATTTCACATGGCTTATGTCAGGCTAAAGGTGAGATTATATAATCATAAAAGTAATGGCAGCACAATTATTACTTATTTTAATTCCAGATTTCCTGCCATATGGGCTTTTAACCTCTGCAGTGTTGTAGAAGAAAACATCTTGATGAGGGGAGCTCCTGCATTGTGAAATTCTTTACTTATATTCTTAGGCTTGTAAATACACTACCATGAGGCTTCACTTCACTTAGATGCACTCCAAAAATGATGAGAGTGGACTGGAAAAAAAATGCACTATGCTAAATTAAATGAAAAGAGTAAAATTCTTTGAGTTCCAGCTAAGCCAAATTGTTACCTATTTAACATAAATAAAGTGTCATTTCTGAGCAACCTATAAAGAGAAATGCATATTCTTTATCAAAGCCTATTTAGCTTCAAGCCTAGGGAGAAGGAGGTGGGGATCTGGATTTTCCCAGGCAGAAACCTGGCCTGACTCAGCACCCCTGACAAGGGCAGAGAAAGCACCTGTAGGAAGGCTGAAAACAAATTAAAATCTCAAGGAAGAATAAAGGCAGAAGAGGCAGTAGTTGGATGTATTTGTGTCTCAGCTGGATAAGGTGACACTGTAGATGCCCAGTACACTATGCACAGAGCTGGAAGATCTTGAAATACAGAATCACATTACTGTGCCATTGGAACTGTAATGAGAAGCTGGTGCTTGTGCCACAGGTGATGTTACAGACCAGAAAGTGAACAGTCCTGGTTTCACCTGGGATAGAGTTCATTTTTTTCTTAATAAGTGGGTCAGCACTGTGTTTTGGATTTAGTATGAGAACAATATTGATAACACACTGATGTTTTCATTTTTGCTCAAGTGCTTACTCTAAATCAAAGATTTTTCAGTTTCCCATGGTCTGCCAGCAAGCACATGCACAAGAAGCCGGCAGGAAGCATAGCCAGGACAGCCAACCTGAACTGGTGGAAGGGATATTCCATACCACAGAACATCATGACCAGCATATCAACTGGGGGCAGATGGCCAAGAGGGGCTGATTTCTGCTTGGGGACAGGCTCAATATTGCTCAGTGTGTGGTGAGCAATTGTATTGTGTATCATTTTTTTTCCTTTTGTTTATCCCCCTCCCTCTTCCCTCTTTGTTACTATGATTTTTTGTTGATGCTGTTATTATTCAATTTTACCTCATTTAAATTATTAAACTGCTCTTATCTCAACCCAGAATTTTTCTGATTCTGCTCCCCGTCCCACCAGTGGAGGGGGAAGGTGAGCGAGGGAAGGTGGCTGTGTGGTACTTCCTTGCCAGCTGGGATTAAACCATGACATGAACTCATCACGCTTGTCATGATTCATAACATAAATCATCCTGCCTTCTTCTAAATACATTTCACAGCTGTTGTGGTCCTGCTCAGCCTTGAGAAACACAGCCACAGCTGAGGAGGGTGCTGGGTTAACTCCAATAACACCACTAAGCGATCTAAAGAAGGCAGCACACTCAAATTCTGGCTGGCCCGGAAGCATTGTCCACAGGCCTTGATGGGTGAGATCTTTCAGAGGCTCCCAGAAGTCTTAACCTTGTGAAAAATTAAGACAAGATAAATAACTGGACTATTTGGCTATTTTTGCATCAAAATGAAGGAGAAGAAGCCAGGCTTGTAAGCTATTCACTTTCTGAAAAACACAACTGCTTTCAGGTAATCAGTTCAGACAGCCAAAGTTCTTAGTCACTCTGGAGAATATAGGTCCCATTATTCTTTCTTCCAAGCTTTTTATTTGCTATAGTTTAGGAAATCTGGTCATTGAAACATTAAAAGATATTTTTGACCATAGTTTTATCTAGTTCCAGCTCTATTTATATTTGCCCTATTAAGTCCATTTTCATCGATCCATCCATCTTCCATGGAGAAGAATCACATGGAGCTCAGGAATGTTCACAGGGGTTGGAAAAAGAAAATAAAACCACCTGCATCCTCATCTTTGAAAAGAGAGGAGACTGAAAACAGCAAAACAAGCCAACATATCATTACTCTTTTTCTTGGCTAGAACAAATTTCTTTCATTTAGCAGGTATGGAATATCTAAGTGAATGGACAGAGAAAGATTTTGGTATGTTCATTTGCTCTGCTCACCTATGTCACATTGCTCCTACACTGGCCATAACCCTCCGATGTTATTTTTATGCAAATTTGTCATAAAGATCCAGATTTATCTCTGAGGTTACTTCAGGAGAAATACCTATACTGATAAAATTACACTAGCAATTATGTCAGTTAATTCAGCTCAGCCCCTAGGTAGAAAATATGTTTCAGATGTGACAAGAAGAATTGCAGGTCTCTATATTAATTGCTTATCCCCCTGGTCACTTCTGTCCCCACCATTTCCCATTTCTCTGAGTTTCCCTGATCCCACCACCCCTTCTTCCAGCCCGTGGCCCTAGGAGCCCCAATCTCCTGCACTCCCTTCCACCTGGGCTCTTCTTGGTTACATTGCGGTGAGTCAGCAAAAGTGGTTCAGGACTGTAACAGGAGGTTCTGACATGTCAGATGACGTAATTGCTCAACATTTTTGATTTAACACCACATAGCAACATGGAGGCCTTTCCACAATTTCATTAATGTATTAAAATGTATTAAAAGTACATCTCACATTACTTTATACCTCGTCTATTCCCATAAATTACATTTTTTTACCTATATGGATTAAAACTCAAACTACATGGCATTATAAATCTTTTGTCTCTATTTTTCCTCTCTTCTAAAAGTCCTTAGACTTTACATGCTACACTGTATTCATCCGTCTTCTAAATAATTATAATAAAAAGGCTAGACAAAATTGCCAAATTTTTGTATCAGTAGAATGATAATACTATTTTTTTTTTGCTTAATAGGTGCTGTCAGATTAAATCATCTGCATAGTTACATACTCATAAACTGACAGTTTTCTATAAATACTGAAATTCTCTAATTATTACTCATGTCACTCATCAGAATTTGAAAATATGTGAAACAATGAAAAAGAGCAAGAACTTAACTCTTAATCCTACCTACCTCAAAATATGCACCAACCACTTCTCTTAGAATGCTCCCAACCACTCTGGAGGGTGGCTTGATGCCACAAACCTGCTATATTTGTGCACAACAAAAACACAGAAGGAAGCAAGTTGTTTTCAGGCAAAAAAAAATAACCTGACAGCAGGCAAAGGGATGCAAACCATCAGCTATATGTCAGAAAAAATTCATTATTCTGGACAATTTTTAAAGATCTGTCCAAAGAATTAATGCATCTTCTGTTAACTTGCATCTAACATAATGTAAATTTAGCCTTTTTAACCTCTTTACAGGTCAAATCGGAGGTACAGCAGATAAACTCCAGGAGAAGAAGCAGAAAGTGTGAAGGGCACAGCAAGGATGTACTGCCAGTGGCTGAGAGAGCTGCACTTTCCAAGACACCTGCCCTCCTCTGTCACAGAGGTTGGCATACCCATACCCTGAGCACATGTTTTTGGGTGTGGAAAATTGCCGTGCACTTTTGAAATTATGGGTCACTTGTCCTCAGGGATGGATTCACTGAAGTGTTTAAATACAGTCAGTACAACTACTTTTCCATCTGAGATTAGCCAAAGACCTTCTGTTCTGTTACATTTGTATTATCCATTCAACCTGAGGAATTCTAAAATCCTAAATAATCCCACAAACAAGCACAGTCAGTTTTGAGGAGGAGGACAGTTATCAGACAAAATTGATTCTAGACTTCCTAGTCAAGACAATAGTACAGACCTCCAGTCTCAGTGGTAAAACCAAAAACAGTCTCTCTCTCTCTCTCTCTCTCTCTCTCTCTCACACCCACACCCACCCCCA